>JARVZY010011336.1:0-101038 GCA_030686995.1 Artemisia argyi | reverse complement strand
CGTAAAAGAAGTTATATACTCCCTCCGTCCCATAAAAACTGTCCAGTTTGACTTTTCAGAGTCAAACTGGTTCAACTTTTACCTTAAATATTTTTTATGTGTTATATAATACTTGATCAAAAATTATACCAATGAAAAACACACTTAAAACTCAATCCATTCATGTATTTTTCATAAAGTATTATATAATACTCACAAAAATAAATAAGGTCAAAGTTGAACCAGTTTGACTATGAAAAGTCAAACTGGACAGTTTTTATGGGACGGAGGTAGTACTATATTAGAAACACCAACTAATATTAGTTTTAATGTAGGCCGTTATAACTTAGAATCATAAGTTGATTGTTGTTGCAAATCTTTACTATAGAACTTCAAACAAAAGTTTATCGGTAGAGTCTTTAATATTTTTCATTAGTTCAATCAAATATAGAAATAAAATAGGACACATCATGAGATCATGCAATACTACATATTAAATATAAAAAATATATATACATAAATATGAAACCGGTTCGACCCGGCGGTTTAACCGGTTGAACCGGTGACTAAACCGGGTCGATAAAAAAACCGGGTTTTAAACATTGCCAAAAACTCAATGTTTTTTTTGGGTTCATCAATAAAAGCAAAAAATGTAGAGATTAAATATCAAGATAGTTTAGGGCCAATTATGTCAAGTGACTAAATATATGAAAATATCAGTTCCCAAAAGGGTTTAACAATTACAATAATAAAAAATCACAGTTTTTCCGGCGAAACCATAAATCCCTCTGGTACCTAAAATTCAAAATAAAAAACTCACCGGCCGGCGGAGCCCACACTTAAAAGGAAGATATTCCGGCTCCGTTATTGGCCGGTGTTATAAGTTTTAGTTAATTAGAATAAGAGTTGATTTTTTAATGGAAAAAAGTAGACAACTATTAATTCTATATGCAACTGAAACCGGTAATGCGTTAGATGCTGCGGAACGAATAGGCCGTGAAGCCGAAAGAAGAGGCTGCCCTGTTCGTATAGTTTCACTTGATGAATTTGACCCTGTAAGTTAATTTGTCTTGTTTTTTTGTCAAGTATATACCTATTTATATTATAATTAGGGTAATGTTACACTCAAGTAATGAACATGGTGTTGCCTTAGCTTTTCGTTAGATAATCGTGCCTGATTGAAACCAAATAAGCGGTTACAGCTCGGCAGGACATAGTTGCCAAATTAGGTTAAAGTCACATATTCGCTGCGGCTAGGCTATCAAACAACAACAGGAATTACACATGTAAGAACAGATATACGTGTGTGAGTATATAGCTACACAACGTGTTGTAGATGTTTAATTTGTTTGAAAACACTCATACAAGCGCCGGGCAGTAGATATAAATGCACTATGCATACTCTAGTTATAGGCCTTCATTTAAGGTTTTTTACTAGTGGGCCATTTGGTGTAACATACAAAATGCTTGCATACTTGATAATCTTTGTGGTTATATTTTTAAGATAGTCGAGAATTTAATGTGATCGTAATCATTGGGGCTGGCCTAGTGATAGTTCATTGGCTCTTGATGTATTTTGAAACAATTTATTCATATCCCAAAAGGTGCCATCAAATCTCATGGGTCATGGTTGTTGACTTCATAGTCGAAAGCCTATTGGTGGTTTTAGTACATTTGTTAACCAACGCTCGTCTTGTAGTCATTCTCTTTCTTTTTGCATTTCATATATTTTAATTAATGGCTTATGTTTCTGGTATGACTGTTGCTTGTGGACTATGACAGAGCTCCTTACCTTCTGAAAAATTTGTCATTTTTGTTGTCTCGACAACCGGACAAGGGGACACCCCGAACCCCATGAAGGTTGGTTCATTTAAATAATGAAGGTTTTTATATGTTTGTGATTCTTCTTTCTAACTCTTGTTAACCAACATTTAGGCGTTTTGGACATATCTTTTACAAAGAAGTTTAACCCGGCAATGGCTTGAAAACACACACTATGCAGTGTTTGGATTGGGGGATTCAGGTTACCAGAAGTACAATGTAAGTTGACTTGGTAATAATTATCAATAATCATGATAATTTACTTATTCACGTCATGGAGGATGCATTGTCCATATTTTTTGTTTGTTTGTGGAAACCATATATTGGGACATTGCTTATTTTAGATTATTATCGGGTTTTTAGAATTTCAACCTCTTGAAATATATTAAGCTTGTGTCGTAACTTAGATGTGTTATTTTTTTTGCTTTTAGTTTGTGGCAAAGAAGCTTGATAAAAGACTTGCAGATCTTGGGGGAACATCAATTATTGAAAGAGGCTTGGGAGACGATCAACATCCTTCAGGGTATTTTTGTCATTTTCATTATGCCAAGTGAAATGATGCGGAGAGGAGATTATGTTGTTTTCATAATATATTTCAAATAGGATTGATCAACGTGCTTTCATTTTCTTATGCAGGTATGAAGGGGCGTTAGACCCATGGATGTCATCTTTATGGTCTATGTTATATAATGAAAATCAACAACTCTTTCCAAAAGGTTTGGATATTTCTGCATCTGACATAAGGATGCTTGATCAACCCAAATTACATATTACGTATCTTGACCTTGATGAAGTCTCTTTAAAATCTCCAGCAGGAATTGGTAATAAATTATGTTTAATCTCAAATTTACCACTTTTTTGCAACGTGACTTTTCATCATTTACTGTCATTCGAGTATCTCCATGACATTTTAATAAATGTTCTGACGATTGAATTTATGTTCACAGATTTTAAGTCACTTGAGAAGGAAATAGTGAGGTCTCGTTCAATGCTTTCTGGAAAAAAGTCAAGTGACATGAGTAAACCTAACTGCTTTTTGAAAATGGTAACTTCAGTAAATAAAAAAATATTATAATAATCTCCGATTCATTTTCACAAGTTATATGACAGTGTTGTTGGCTTCTCATAACTATAATGTATACTCTTTTTATTGATATAGGTGAAAAATCATCCCATTAGCAGAGCAGGTTGTGACAAAGATGTACGCCATTTTGAATTCGCTGCCCTTTCATCTGTAAGTACTAAATCACTATGTAACTTGTTTCAATCTTGCCCATAAGTAGAAGTTAATAGGATCATTTAAGCTCTTCATACAATCATTCAATTAGGAGCTCAACCTCACCTGTTAAAGTATCATTGTTGAAGTGGGACTGTTTTACTTATGATTTATTTTTCTAGCTGTTCTAAAGGAGTCGGTGTAATAAAGTTGTACTGTTTTGCTTCTTTCAGACCATCGAGTATGAAGTTGGTGATGTTCTTGAGATCCTCCCCGGACAAAGTACTGAAGCTATAGATGCGTTCATGAAGCGTTGCAATTTGAACCCAGAATCATATATTGTTGTGAGTAGCATTTCTTTATATAAAAGTTGTTCCTAAGTTTTGCATTTATGTAGTGGTGAGAGTGTACATCAGTAAATGTCTGTTTTATTGACATATGTTGATTTCTTATCAACTATAATCAATTGTTGTGCATATGGCTCTATGGATCTCAGGTTGCACCTAGAAATAAAGAGGATAGTCTTGAGAATGGTGAAAGGGCCTTAAACGTTCCCATAAAGTTACGAAGATTTGTTGAGCTGACTATGGATATTGCATCAGCTTCGCCAAGACGTTACTTCTTTGAGGTAAAGTCTTCCATTTATTTTTCTCCCCTTTTGTTAATATTCATTGTTTGATACATACATGTAAGGACTTACTCATCATATTTCATGTATACATGTAGGTGATGAGTTTTTTCGCCACTGCTGAACATGAGAAAGAGAGGCTTCAATATTTTGCTTCACCTGAAGGACGAGATGATCTGTACCAGTACAACCAGAAAGAACGAAGGACTGTTTTAGAGGTAAAAATTTCAAGTGCCAATTTCAACCCATTTGCTTATGAATGGAATCCTGGATTGATTTGGGCTGTGCTTTATCTATAATGAGATAAATGGGTAAAGCAAAAAGTTAGCTCAAAAGGAACTAGCTGAAAGTCGCCCTATTCTATTGTTAATGCATAAAACCTCATTACCTGGGTCCCAAGTTTTTTGGTGGTCTCAAATCACTTCAGGTCAAACCAACCCGATTAGTTTCAAACTGCACCAAAAAGAATTTGTTTGACTCGCTACTTAACTGGTCCATCTTACAACTTCTAGTAACTGTGCCAGGTCACTATTGTTACTTGTATTTGATGTGCTTATTTAGAAATTCAATAGCCAAATGCAAATTGTTCACACACCTATGTTGGGCAAACAGGTAATTTTGGAGTAAACCATGCCAGAAAAAGTCGGTATGGAATTTGTTTTGGGACAAAAGGGTATGTGGTCTTGACTGATATTATAGTAATCCCATTTTCCAGGTACTCGAGGATTTCCCATCTGTTAATATGCCATTTGAGTGGTTGGTACAGCTTACCCCTCCCCTGAAAACACGGGCTTTCTCGATTTCTTCATCTCCATTGGTTCACCCCAATCAAGTGCACCTTACTGTTAGCATAGTCTCGTGGACAACTCCTTTCAAGAGGAAACGTACCGGTCTATGCTCTAACTGGCTAGCTTCACTGGATCCTCACCAAAGTAAGTAACAACCTTTTTATGATATGTATGTAACCCTCTCCACACACAAGCACTGTCAGTAGATATATGAGAATTTGCTTATGTGTTCCAATTCGTGATTACGTGGCTCGTATCGGTACTCACTGTAGGTAGGTCCATATATGGAGGTCTTTATCATATCTAAAACATCTTACATCTGAACTTTTTGAAAGATATACAAGTGTTAATACATTCCTTCACAAGATAAGTGAAAGTAGATTGAATATTATAGGTGGCAAAATGGGTAAAGTATATGTACCGGCCAAAATGTTTTAGGTCAGGCCAAGGTTGAGTTGTCTTTCTTTTTTCGAACTTTTTAGTTAATGTTGTACATATGAATTTTCGACAATGACATAGATAATTAGTCTGTTAAGTATTATTAAGAAAACTATATTCTTACAATGATAATCTAAATTATAATTCAAAATGATTTGGATGGTTTTATATATTTTGGATATGGTTTGAGTGACTTTTGTTCCCCTCAATCCGTTCAAACCTATGTGTTTCCAGTTTTACTTTTATGATCCATTTGACCCATTAAATGCATGTTCTAACCAAAATCAACCTGTTTACTTAGAGATGGATTGAAATTATCACTTCTGTCTAACTATTATAACTAGTTAACCACCCATGCTACCACCAGGTACGGAGCTAGGAAACATAATGAGAAGGGTCACTTATTTATACAACACAATACCAAGAAAGAATTATACTATCAAACCCGTAATTGTCCTCATGAAGCATCGTGGGCTCGTGGCTTTAAATTATAGTGATAATTAGCCGTGTCATTTTAGTAAGAGCTGATTACAAATTTCTCCCCTAAGGTATACATACAATTTCACCTTTTGTCCTAAAACTTCAATAATTACACTATCGCTGTGGTTGTCGATTTGTAACAGACCGGTCCTTTGACTTCCGTTAGTGAGCTTTTCACGAGAGTATATCGGTCATTTTACACTTCATTTTCAACTATCTATTATTTTTCAAAAAATTCGTTTTCCAAGAAGTTCCCTTTTGAATAAAATAGTAGGTTGAAGATGAAGTGTTAAATGACCGAAATACCCTCATGTGACTAGCTCATTGGGGACTTAACGGAAGCTAACTAACGGACTAACGGTTAAAGGACCGGTTGACGAAGTGTCTAATTATACTTATGGTCCTTTTTTTCAAATAGAAAGACATCAAATTCCTGAAGTATTTAATGCACTATTTGGGAAATAAGTCATCTTGGTATTGGATCCGCTCTTCTCGTAGCATGAACATTCATTCTGTTTCATTCGTCTTCTTTATTCATCCCCAACCCGAACCATTCTTAATAACACCAAGCCCTCCTGAATGGTCCGTTATTAGTCGACAACCACAAGTATGACAAGTGTAATTATTGAACTTTTATGACGAAAGGTGAAATTGTGTGTAAACCACAAGGACAAAATTTGTAATCAACTCTTTTTAATAATTTAGAAGGGTAACCATTGTTTTTTCATAAAGTAACTATAAAACATCAATAGCTTATCGTATCATTTGTCATTGAAGTAAACTATGGATGGAATCATTTGACCCCTTTAACCTCATGTGGCCCCATCCGTGGCTGCTACCAAACTCACCATTCTTTTTCTTTCTCTAGAAGACAATCATCACAAGGGGATATTGCTCTAATCTACCACATGTATTGAACATATCCTCAAAAGGTTTAGATTGGCGGAGAAAACCTGACCCGCGCCGACTAACCATCCCCAAGGACATAGCCCTAGGCAATTAAGATGTTCCAGTGACCTTTCCTTTGATCAGGAGTTAGGCTTGAACCCAAGAGTCATTTCCTCAAAGCCCTGCTTGACCTATCAAACTGGAATTGCAGTGGGGTAGTGATACCACTGGGGCAATGCCCCAATGGTGATATGTATTGAAAATATACTGAAAGCTAATATGCAATTATGACTCAAAATATTAACACATTAAGGTATAATTTCCTTATGTTTCTTGCTAAAGATTATTTACCTTGTAAACACATATATAATATAGAATCTGTTCCATATACGTGTTAATATTTATGTGGGACAGGAGTCTGCATACCAGCATGGTTCCACAAAGGGTCTCTTCCTGCACCTGCACCCTCACTTCCACTCATTCTTATTGGGCCTGGAACTGGCTGTGCACCTTTTCGTGGGTTTGTAGAGGAACGGGCTTTAAAAGCAAGTAAGTCAATACCGACAAGTCCAATTCTTTTTTTCTTTGGGTGTCGAAGTGAGCAAAATGACTTCTTGTACAAAGATTTCTGGGTTTCCCACTCCCAAAACGGTGGGGTCCTATCAGAAGAAAAAGGCGGAGGGTTTTATGTTGCTTTTTCAAGAGACCAACCACATAAAGTGTATGGTCAACATAAAATGAAAGAGCAGAGTGTGAAAATATGGGATTTGTTGAGTAAAGGGGCTGCTGCATATGTTGCGGGTTCTTCAAATAATATGCCTGCGGATGTGTTGGCGGCTTTTGAAGAGATTGTAGCGACAGAAGGCGGTGTATCAAGAGAAGATGCTGTAAGTTGGCTGAGGATGTTGGAGAAAGGCGGGAAGTATCATGTTGAAGCTTGGGCTTGAGTTCAGAGAGAAGATATGTGTTATAGTTATTCTTATTCTTTTTCTTATACTGTAGCATGTGTCCTAATTTTTTTATTGTTTTAAATGATTGTGATAATCAGCATATGGTATCGGGTTGGTAGAATAAGCTATAGGAGATTTGTTATTTTTACCAGAAAAAACTGAACAAATTTGAGTTTAATTACAAAATATGCAATTGATTCAAACTTGTATTTGAGTATGAATGTGACGTTAATAAAACTAAGTTTCTTGCCCAGATAATCTGATATTTTGTAACTGATCTTTGGGGACATACAATGTTTCAGTTGCAAATTTACTTTTGTAGTTTTGTTGGAAAGTACCAAATTCTTGCATTGACTACCATCTTTACGGAACAATCACCAACTTTATGCTATTTATGACAGACATACTTTGCGTAATCTGCACCTACCTTAGACATAAAAACAAGCTTTGGTGCTAAACATGGGAGAAAATATTAAAAAAAAAAAAAAAAAAAAAAAAAAAGTATCATGGTGCCTGAATTACCTACGTGTGAGGAATAACAAGCCATTGAACCAAAACCAAATTAGCAAATTGTGAAGCGAACAAAACTGAATATAAGAACCATGCATTGTACTAGTTTTAACGACATCTGAATTTGATGCAAAAAGTTGAATTATGTAATGTGAACATGATCTTCACATTATATCTAATGCGAGTGTTGTGTAACGCAGTTTGAAATGTTAATGAAAGCCCAATTTCGGTCATCGTTCAGATTGGTGGTTTCGTGATTTACATACGGTTTTTGTTCGTCTCAACAAGGGTCAAGGTTTGGCAAAATGACTATATTGGTATTTATACATGCATCGTTAAGTTATACCTTATTAGTAATAAAAACCCACCCATTGAATACAACTATTTCAACCCAATTGTATATACAACCAATTTATTCAACCCTGGAAAAAGAAAATAATTCACAAAAGGGAGTTGTTATTGCTACTCCCTATACCTCTCCTACCCACTTTTATTCGTTTTATTAACAAAATAATACAGTTTTCTTCTCTGATTTTCTTCTTTTTTTTTTAATATATATATATATATATATATATATATATATATATATATATATATATATATATATATATATATATATATATAGAATGAGGTTCATGTAAGATAGTTGTTAAAATAGAATAGTGTAGGAAGCCACAATAATTTGACAAGTGGAATTTATAAATTAAATTTGAAATGAAGTTAACAAGTAAATTAGAAGGTCAGTTTCGGTAATTCATCATATGCATGATTATCTCATACCTCATGCCATTCCTAGCCACCTTACTGCCCCATTAAAGAAAAAGTATTGTTTCATCCTCATCTTCTAAAAACAACCATCTCCATTTTTGTTATCCTTCTCCAATCAGTTGTGTATCTCTCGATAAAAAAATGATCAAATTGTAGTTTGATCGCATAATGATACATATTTGATCTGAAATCCTAGCCGCCACTATAATGTCGGAGTTCATATACAGTTTACGAGGTCATTAAACACCATCGCCGAAATCTTTTTTTTAGACCGGAACCCTGATTTTGGATAAGTTCACCGGAATATGGTGACCCGCTGACCGCAGCTGCCATTCCCGGATTTCGGAAAGTGTTTTTAGTTTCATTTATTTCTGTTAATTTTTATACTTGTGTATCAAGTTAATATGTCTTAAAGTTAGCATCGTCACTTCATCAGGATTATTTTAAAGGGATTTAGCATCATCAGGTTTGTTGTGTATCATATAAATATGTAAATAAATGGGGAATGTATTAAAAATCGTGTATCATCTTTTAAAACACGTTGTTAACTTTTGTGTAGTTCATAATTATCTAGTAAATGGATAATGTGTTCGTGTAAATGTCATCAGTATTGTCATTCATGCTTAGCTTTTTGTGTATATCAATATTTCAATGTGTATTACGAGTAGTATTTTAGTGGTTTCAATTAGATATCAACCAATCTAGCAAAAAGCGTTACATGAAAATAAAAACAAGATATGTCGTAAACAAATGTTTTATGTGTATCAAAAGTCCATGTGTATACAGGAAAGCTCAAATAATAACAAAATAAAGTACAAAAACTGGTAAAAAAAAATTGAATTTTTAAAATTTAAATAATAAAAAAATGTGGTACTCCGACGGTTACCTATTTTGCCATCAAAACCGCTGGGTAGAGAGACGTGAATCTTCAAATGGTTACCTATTTTGCCATCAAGTTTAAGTTATTCACTAAAATGCTATTAAATTAATTTTGATCTAATGACATCATGTTTGATACATTCAACGGTTAAAATTACTTCTACTTTATCTTACTTTAATCACTATCTTACGATAACCACCCTCTCTCTCTCTCTCTCTCTATATATATATATATATATATATATATATATATATATATATATATATATATATATATATATATATATATATATATATATATATATATATATATAGGGTGGCGTTATTATGGTATACACCTTTAAAGTAAGAAACAATAGATACAGTTTTGAACCGTTGAATCAATGATTTTAGATGAGATTTAAATTTAATTGAATGAGTGGTATTATTGTAATAATTGAAGGATACCATGGTCTTTTTAGTATTTCTCAATGAACGTGTGTTTAAATAACAGCCTTATTTAATGGTTATGACGCATTTAATTCAAATGTTTGAACCCTTTATTTTGGTTTCTTATTCATGGCACATTTAATGCTACGTGATTAATTCATTCTTATTATACACGATCATCTTTTTTTGTTAGTTTTTTTTCTTCCTTTTCTAGTTGCCATGCAATTAATTCATTCTTATTATCCTTATGATGACACACTAAATTTTCTTGATACAACACATCAATTTTTTTGACACATTTGTAATGTTACACTAAATATTTTTGATAAATATATAGTAACATACTAAATCTTTTGACACATTTGTAGTAACTAGTGTCACACTAATTTCTTATTACATATATAATGACATGCTAAAATTTGTGTACATTTGTAGTGATATATAGTAAAATTTTAGTGTATTTATAGTGACACACTAACTTTTATGACACATTTTTAATAACAAACTATGTCTTTTGACACACTTTCTTTTATAGTGACACACTAACTTTTATAGTGACACATTATGTTTATCACACTAGTTTTCTTGATACATATTAGCGATTTACTAAATTTTTTGATGCATTTATAGTGACACACTAACTTTTATGACACATTTTTAATAACAAACTATGTCTTTTGACACACTTTCATAATACATTTCTAGTGACACACAAAGATTTTTGACACATTTTTTGAGACACAATTACTCTTTTGATACATTTGTAGCGACACGTTAATCGTATTGACAAATTAAATTTGTGAAACAGTAAGTTGCATAATACATTTATATTTATATTGACAAACTAACTTTTTTTTACTACATTTTTTAAATTAAACACCTAGCTCTTTTCATCATTTCCTTAACAAACTGTCCCTTTAGTTCATGCGACAAAACCCATGGGCCATACTCGTAAGCCTTACTTTCGGATTAGATAACAGTTCAAAAGGAATTGTTTGACTTAACTTTTCCTTGTTACACAAATACATCATCAAAAATAAACAAAATTATCTCATTATTCATTGATGCAAAAAACTGATTTACGCACCCATTCGAAATACAAAAATCCACTCGAAACACAAAACCAACCGGATCTAATACACAAACAATTGGATCTAGTTGATACATACCCACTCGATTTCTTGATTCCGGATGTTAGATATGCAGTTGCGATTAGACTCGCAAAAATAAGACGACGGGGGTTTTATATAAACATCGGTTGTAATTTTCTATTATAGGCTTCAAACGAAGAACAAGGATTCAGGGTGGCTTCAAAATAGGGGTATATAGTGGCGACGGCGGCGATGGTAGAAGTAGAAACGGCGGCAGTTATGTAGGAGGGCGGTGGTTTTGGTGTCTTTCAGATTTGATATGAGAGATGATAAGCATTTTATGGAAAAAGAGAGAGAAAACTACTGATTAGAATGTTTACTAAACAAAAAGGCGATTAATATGGGACATGGTTTCATGGTTAATGTTTTCAGAAATTTTAACAAGTAATATCCCTAAAATACCCTTAGACATATATAAATTAGTTTTGTATTTCTGTTAAATAGAAAGGACATTTGTCACTTGTTTATTGGTGCCTATTGTATCTTATTTTAAAATGTACACCATATGAATATATATATATATATATATATATATATATATATATATATATATATATATATATATATATATATATATATATATATATAAAACTGTGGAATTGTACGAAACGTAAAATATAAAATTTAACAAATGTCTTTTAATACTTTTGATTTGTCAAATTTTATATTTTACGTTTCGTACAATTCCACAGTTTTATGATAAAATTTAAGTTAAAAAAAAAAAAAAAAAAAAAAAAAACTATGAGGGATATTGGAATCCTTTTAAGAGGGTATGTAGGTGACTCAAAAATAAAAATTTCACTGAAACAAACACTAATAAAATTTTGAAGGCGGTCTTTTAATCAAAACAAAGTTAGGGTGACTAAATTAGAACAAATTTATAACTATTCTTTATATTTTCACTAGTCTATAACTAGTTTTAATAAAACTGAAATTTATGATTTTTCACACTTTTTTGTTTCAATTTTCTACATTTTCTTGTACTTTTTGAAAAAAAAATTATGCGCTTTCAAAATTTTAGCACTTTCCTACCGTGTTCTCAAGTTTCTTTTGTGTGAATAGAAATAACCGTTAAAGAAGAGTAAAGAAAATAAATGGAAGGAAAAGAAAGTTACATATATATTTCATGAAAGAAAATGAAAGGAAAAAAAAAAGTCGTGTTCTTGAGTTAGGAGGAAAAGAAAGATAAAAAGACGTTTTCCCCAGCTAGAAAAAAAAATTATTACAGTTATGCTTTTTTAAACATAAAAAGACATATAACAAAATATATGTAAAATAATGAGGGTTATTGGTTATTTTATAATAAATAGTTTAGGTAAAAATTTGTTTTCATTCAGATGCGCCCATATTTGGGCGGAAAAATATTAATTTTCCTATTAAATCCTTTCTGTTTCCATTATTTTTTATTTGAAGAAAACCCGAGAACACAATAATTTTTTTTGTTTCATTTCATTTCTTTCTAAAAAAAGCTCAAGAACGCATCTCGAGTTTTTTTAGGTGGGGATAGAAATAATCAAATAATGAGTAAAGAAGAAAAGAAAAGAAATTTGATTTTTTATTTCATGTTCTTGAGTTAAAATAAAATGTAAAAAGAAAAAAATGTTATATTCTTAAGTTTGAAAGAAAAGAAAAAAAAGACACATAATTACATTTATGACTTTTAAACATGTTACAGTAATTTTTAAGAACACAATAAATTAAATTTTCAGTTTTCTATCAAAATTTTTCCCTTTATTCTGAAAAAATAAATAAATAAATAAATAAATAAATAAAAAAGAAAAAGAAAAAAAAGAAGAAGGAACATTTTATTATCAAGAAAGAAAAAAAGAATGTTATCTTTCATGGCGACGATGAGCGTGAATTGTTCATACAATTACAAACCTTGTTCGCTTCTTACAAATTCTCATTTCATCAGCAGAGTCAAATTCAATCATGCCTCCACAATTAGAACCCCTATCATATCAGCAGCAGCAGCCGCCTCAGCTCAAGCAATTGAAACTGAAACTCAGGTCTCACTTCATTTCTAATTATATACTCCTTTCCTTATCACTAACTCTATGTAAATAAAATACTATACGAATTACTATTAAGTTTATAGTATTTGTATTATCATTCAAGGGTGGCCTAGTGGCAAAAAGCTTGTGACTATCACTCTAATTAGTGTGAGGTCTCAAGTTCAATTCCTGCTAGGTGCAAACAACCTTGATCCTTCTGAAAAAGGAGGTCTTTACCTGGTTCGAGTCTATGTGGCGGTGGGTTCAAACCCCATGGATTAGTCGGCCAAAAGGTCGGAAACCATGGTTACCCAAAAAAATAAAAAGTAGAATTGTTGTCACCAGGTGAAATAGTAATGTCGCCTTCTGATATAATTCTATAAAATAAATTAGTAAATGCATATTGGAGTTTTTCTACTTTGAGGCTCAATATTGGAACGCCATTTTCTTCCTAGTTTTGTAAATGCCCAAATACAAAATGATTCTTGACTCATCTTTAGAATGACACTGCTGATTTAGGACGTCAAATGTATCTTGATGTATAGGTATAACATGACTGTCCTCTTGGCACAATGATAATGCATAACATGGATGCGTTTTTGTCAGTTTGTTTATAAAAATAGTATTTCTAACTTTATGCACACAAATTCTCCCTTCCTTTGGAAAGGATGAGTTGTTACGTATCACCAAAATCTCTGCTGCAAGCTAACCATTGTTTTTGCATAAATTTAGAGAAAAGAAACCAATTTTGCTCGACAATTTTCTTCTAAAAATCACTGAATCTTGCTGAGTGTGGTATACAGTTTCACATTTAAACTAGATCTATAGTGTTTTTTCATTGTAAAGTTGAGTACAATGATTCAAAAAATCAGTAACTTAAATATTTAGCCTAGGAGCTGTAATTCAAAAGACAAAATCAGAGTTGATACTTACAGTATTTTTTTTTAATCAAATCGGCTGAATTTGTAGAAGCTCGGAGTGGTTGTGAAGCCAATGGAGAAACCGAGGCTGGTATTGAAATTCATATGGATGGAGAAAAATATCGGGATAGCACTGGACCAAGTGATTCCAGGATACGGGACTATTCCTGTAAGTCCTTACTATTTTTGGCCAAGGAAAGATGCTTGGGAGGAGCTGAAGATCATGCTTGAAAGTAAGCCATGGATTTCTCAAAGGCAGATGGTTGTTCTTCTTAATCAGGCTACTGATATAATTAATTTGTGGCAGCAGAGTGGCGGTGATACACAGTAAGTTTGTATGAGATAATATAGTTATGAGTTGTGCTTATTGTCGTAGATTGTGGTAACTTGTTGCAGGTGAATCCGTTTAGACCTGATGTTCACAGTTTGATAGAGATAAAATGTTTATTCAAGATGTGCTTTATTAATCTTAGTTTATCACCATCTTCTTGTAACTTTATGTAACCTTTCGCCATATTAACTCTTTCAAATAATGCTCAATTTTTAATGAATTAATCTTTACTATTTGCTTATAAGCATCAAGCCTTGATATCAGGTTAGAGTGATTTAATCACATAAAATGCACAAGAAATGATCGCGTGATATGCTTTATATTACTAATTAGAATGTGTCTTTAACTTAATTAGTTTCATGCTTCTTATGTAAAGGGGAAAAAAAAAGGGGAAAAAAAAAAGGCCCTGCACAACCAAAACTGATATTTGTTTGGTTTGGTAATGCAATATGGCCAACTGGTTTATAGAATACATTTCAGGTTTGACGACGTCATATAGCATAGACCAAGTTTATAGTTCATCACAAGAACATCAAACTGATCTGTCCATTTGCGGACAACAGAACAATCACATATATTTTTTATTTTATATTTGGGTAAAGAACAGAACAATCATTCAAAACTGGCGTGAAATTTCTCAACTATTAACATCATCTCATGGTTATATTGTTGTAATGATAAAAATTTACTGTCATGTGTAGCGCCGGTTGATAAAAAAAGTTATCATTTCAAGTTTATAATTCTGATACCAGTCAATGGGTTGTCTAGTTTTAATTCTGATCCTATTATAAGATCCAGCACATCAAAAATATCTGATCTATTGATCCACTTTCGTATTGCAGGGTTGCCAAACTTTTAATGATATCCTACTACATAACATCTAAAGCACATCGATCCAACAAATCTATACTCAACCGTGAACTAAACCCATTGTTTTGTAGGATTCCATGACAGTCTAATTTTCAACCAAAAGAATTCTAGAAAAAGTAGAACAACTTGATATTCACATTTGAGCCATCTGATATCCACAACTGAACAACCAATATTCACAATCCTCAATGTTAATCTTCAAACTCGAGCCTCTGTTCCCAAAGCCAATTTGCTGTTAGCTCCTCATCCTTGTTGCACTCGAGGTATGTGTCGTGTCCATCACGATTGGTATGTCAAAACCCATGGCCACAAGCTGCACAAAACAAGCTTGAACATCACGATTGGATACCATCTAACAATTTTTTATTTTTTTTTCCCCACCAATCCGGATAACATCTAACTACACCAACTTACATTATACAAAATGACTAAAAAGGTAAATTTAACATTAAATAAAATTTTAGTGTGGATGAGAATTTGATTACAAAATGTGATCTTATTCATTTGGGGAAAAAAATAATTTCACAAAACATGATTTGATACATGCTTGATAAAGAAAATACTAGTATAATAAATAAAAAAATAAACAAAACAAAAGAGCCAATGCAGATTATGCAGCCAAACATAACAATCATTCAACAGAGGTACAAAACTTTCCAAGTATTAACATCTTCTCATGGTCACAAACTTACAACTGCAGAAAAACTTCAATCCAAATCTGATTAGTTTACATCATGACTATGTGTGCCTAGTGGTATCGCAAAACTTTCAGTGATATCCAACTACAGTATATAACATCTAAACCACATCAAAAGGAAATCTTTACTCAATCATGAACTAAAACCATTTTTTGTAGGAATCTATGTCAGTCAAAGTAAAATATCAAAATATCTAGGAAAGATGGAACAATCTGATATTCACAGACCTCAATGTCTATCTTCAAGTAAAATATCAAAATATCTACGAAAGATGCAACAATCTGATATTCACAGCCCTCAATGTCTATCTTCAAATTCGCCCATGTGATCCAAAAGAAAGTTAGCTGCAACTTCATGATCCTTGTAGCACCCCAAATATACTTCCATTACCAATGATCTGTCAAAGCCCATCGCCTCAAGCTGACACACAAAACAAGTTTTCAACAACCCAACTCAAAACACAACCAAGCATTCATATATAATAAATAACTTATAATTTTTCTGATGTTATGAGTTAAAACGCGTTGGGTCGGGTACTCGAGTTGGGTCAACCGCCAGATACGTTTTTCTTTTAAATTCAGTATTCTGGGTTTTATAGATATACAATGCACTAAATATGTAAATCTGTATATTTATTAAAATAAAAAATCTAACCTTTTGATGACTAAGCAATATATGGGGTTTTTTCTTTATGTATTTGATACACTTTATAACTATATGACTTTCAAGTTTTGATTAAATCCCAAGTATGACCCTGACGACCCATTTATAAGTGAATGGGTCGAAATGGCCACCTTAAGGAAGAAGTTATAGAATCAATCACGGATAACAAGTCAAGCAAGCTTACACGCTCGACTGCTTTATACTCTTCAGGTGTAATGCTGCTCATATACTCTGTTGGCATTGCTTCAGGTAGTTGTTCTTGCACGTTCCTGATTTCACGGTTTTTAAATATCACAGCAATTAATGCATCAAACATGTAATCAAGGCTGAATTAATGAAAGTTAAAAGTATGGAAAGTCGTGATAACTCACTCATGGCTTTCAACAGGCTCGTTTATCATGCTTAAGAATTCAGTCTGATTTTCAAGGATAAACCGCAAGAAGTCAGGTTTTTTCTTCCCTAGTTCATGAAGCATTGGCTGCAAATACAAATATTTGTCATATCCATCTGGAGAAATATATTTATCCATTTTTATGCACAATTAGTGTTTAAAAATTTGATTACAAAAACAGTCCAGTTAAGAACCCTGACCGGTTCTTAAAGTTAAACAATATAGGAGATTCTATGCACTAAAAATGCACTTCTGAAGTCACTCGTTCAACCCATTTGATGTGGTGTCCCTTTACGTAAATTTTACATTTGGTATTACGATCTGTTTGAGATAAAATATAACCCAAACATACCAGTTCATAAGTAAGTTGGTTGAAATTGCTTATGTCTATCTTCACTTTTGGTTCTTGTATTAATATTGTCAAGATATGTTCAAAAAAATTACTTTTGTCAAGAGTGGGTTTTCCAATACTTTTACATATTTTCTCTCAATTTGACCATTTTCACTGTTAGACCAGATAAAGTTACAACTCTATGCATGGAGCTATGATAGAATAACTTTATCTGGCAAGAAGTAACAAAATTACCTGCAAGATCTCTGGATAGGCTTCGAGTGTGGTTTGGACAGCTCGGAACTGAATACACAAAGTTAGAACTACAAAATAGCCACTGTTGTAGAAATTTTGAAAATAAAAGAAAAATCACTCCACTTACATCTTGATCATTTCTAAGGAAATCCATGATATGAGCTCTTGCATTTGAATCAACATTCTGAAGGCCCTATATATGCATATAGTAAATTGTCACCCAATGTACCATGAAGGATAAAAATCAACTTCAAGGTAATTACATCAAATTTTTATGTAATTTATGAATTTTGTTTTACCACAGGTGACATCGCAACTTCATCTACCCTGTATGACAGTTGTTTTTTTTATTGCTTAGAATTTTATATTCTCCTCTAGAAACTGCTTCCCATTCTTATGTACCCAAATTATACCAAAGGATTCTAGTAGAAATAGATAAATGTAATCCATCTCAGTATGGTCAGGCTACACAGCCACTAAGCCACTGAGCCTGATCTACACATGATATGATCATGTCATTCTTTCTTTTCTTAGACATATAGTACCATATAATTTAAGAACTTAACTAAGACATAATAGTTTCTTAATATATCTGTGACATTCTAAACCATAAGATATTAACAAGTAGCTTTATACTTGTTGGTGTAATCAAAAGACGAACAAATAACAAAATCGACAAAAAAAGCGGAAGCTTTATTTTAAATTGCCAAACAAATTACAAAACCAAATTCAAAGGTGCCAATTACAAACTTCTAATTCAAAGGTACAAAGAATTCTAATGCCATTGACCTCTATTTATAAGAAACCAATGACCTAAAACAACCAAATCCTAAACCAACTCAAATAAAAGTAATATCTATCCAAAACCAAATTTACCAAACAAACTCTAGAGTTGAAGTCACTTTCTAACACTAACCACATTAGCAGGAATACCCAAGGCGGTTGATGATCCACTTGCTGAACTCTTAGTCTACAACTGATAGACCTCAATCCTCATAATATGTCAGTGGTGTAACTGATTTCCATATACATGATGACACAAAATTTAACTAAAAAGAATAAATAGAACTAGTGAAGCATTGTGTTTCCTTCAGAGGGAGTAATGGTAATAGTATTCTTCGACCCATTAGCTATTTCAGCCAGTTAAAAGTATCATAAAATCAACTTTAAAACATATCATTAAGCTAAAAACTAGGTTTATATATAAAAACAATATGTGATATATACCATAATATGCAATAAGATCTAATTCTAATGACCCATTTATAAGAAGATGGGTTGGCATTGCCACATTCGTAGAAAGTATTACGATCAGCCACAGCTATAAGTCAGCAAGCTTACATGCTCAATTGCTTCATTCTCTTCACGTGTTATGCTCATAGACTCTGTCACCATTGATTCCGCCAGTTTTCGCGGCACGTTCCTAATTTATAGTTGTTACACATCACAACATTTAATGTATCAAAAGTATAATCAAGCCAGAATGAAAGCAAAACTTGTGAATTATTGTAATAAGTAAACTCACCCCTCTCTTTCAACAGGTTCGTTTAACAAGAGTACAAAGTCAATCAGATTCTCTTGAATAACTCGCAGGAGGCCCCGGTTTACTTTACTCAGATCTTGAAGCATAGGCTGCAAATGCCAGTATTTGTCATGCCGTTGGAGGTAGAATTTTGTCATTTATTATAGAAATACTATATGTAAAAACGTTATTTGAAAAAATCATATTATAATAACAATCATCGGAGTCTTAATGTTAAGCAATTTAGGAGGTTGTATGCCTTCAAATTACACTTCAGACGTCTTTCAATTCATTCAACCCATTTGACACGGTTCCCTATTAGGTAAAACCTTCCATTTGTTATCTGTGATTTGTTTGAGACTATATAAACCAAAGAGACCACTTCATAAGTAAATTAGTTGAAAACTTGAAATCGCTACCTCTGTTTTCACTTTTGGTTATCTCTAACCAAACTGGTAAAGAGTGGTTTTTCCAATATTTTAGCGTAACTCTTATTTTTTTCCTTCTACGGTTAAATCAAATCAGCTACTCTATAGGCAGTCCAAAAAATTTCTATACAAATAAATAAGACTCAGGTTAACGAGTCTTAAAGTTAAACCTTCCATTGCTATCATGAAAGTGGCTACATTGTATAGGTATATAAGTCTCTTTGACATGAGGAAGAAGAGTTTAAACAGAACAGAAGAGAATGAAGCATATATTCATATCCTTTATTTGTTTTGTCAAAAAAAGGTTTACCATGGAATTTTATCAATGGATATCAGGAAAATGATAATGTAATATTTGCATATTTATAAAACTTCCTTCCATTCATACAAAAAAACTACAACTTTATGTTAGCTTATACTAGCACATACTAAAATATCAACCAATTTTTTTAACTTTAGCAAAAGACTAAAGAGGTTAGTCATTTGAAATGCATGGAGTGATAAAATAACTTTAGCAGGTAAAAACTAACACAATTACCAGCAAGCGACGAGGATTGGCTTGGACCATGGTCCGGAAAGCTTGGAACTGAATAAATATGTATATAAAGTTAGATACGGATAGTTACTATTATAGAAAATTTGAGAATCCAAGTACAAGCAGTCCACTTACGCGTTCACTATTTCTCCAAGACTGTATGATACACGCTCTTGCTTCTGAATCAACATTTGAAGCCCTCTATATATTTAGATAGCAAATTGTCAGCCCATGTACCATGAATTATAATAAACCAACATCGCATAATTCAATTGTTAATTACTTTATAAAAACATTTTACCTGAGGGAAAAGATCAAGAGGGGATGCATTTGGACCACCAGAGGCCGCTATTGGTTGGTAAGCGAAAGCAAAAGCAGGAGCTGGAGTTCGATCTTCAGGTGGAATTTCATCTTCCTCAAGATCACCCTGCATGATTTTGTTTTTTGATTGCTTAAACTGTCATATTGGCACACAACGGAATAGTACTACATTGCAAAACAAAACTTATGATATGGTGGAGATTCAATGTTTTATGGGGACATGTCTAGTTATTTGGTCACCAGGTCACCATCTCCAATTTCTATGGAAAGATGAACGGTATGATATCTATCTCCAATTCTGTTTCTGCTGACCTTTTTTGACCTTGTCATAGAACACTCTGGGGTTTGCACCCAAGCCCTCTCATGCGAATTAAATCAACTTAGTCAATGTTTTGTCCAATTTTACTGAAGGCAACATTGTGCATTTTTTTAATTAAGGTAGTTTCCGAACTAATACAAATATGGATACGTTCATATTTATTGGCCAGCGTTCTATTAAACGAGATCAACTAGTATCAAGTAATAATGATAGGAAGTTAGGAACTAAAAAAAGGAAGCCAACTCACAAACAAGATGTATTGTACAGCTTTCCTTCGATCGTTAGATGTAGCATGAAGTGCATGAGTGACCGTTTCTCGATCCCAATTTCCTTTACCCAAATAAAGAAGATGTTGGATATTAGACTCTACATCAGTTCCTACAGCCTTATAAGACTCTCCTTGACCATGAAGGTTTGTTGCTGCACTGCTTCCAAACAAAAAGAAGTTATATTTGCAGAGCCAATTCTCATAAAACTTATTTTAACAAAGATGTAACAAAAAGAGACTAGAACTGGTCTCTAAAATAATCAGTGCTGCTTTTATAGAAAAAGGAAAAGTATGATTTGTACTTACTAGGAAGGAGAAATAACGGGGACTGAAACAGAAGCATGAATAGATTCAGTAACTGGTTCTGAGCTGCATGATAAAAAAAAAAAAAAAAAAAAAAAAAAAAAAAAAAAAAAAAAGGCTACTAATTAACCATAAAAATGCAAAGTAAGCGAGAAATTATAGTTATTTTAAAAAGAACCATCAATGAAAGGATGCAAATAACTCACCACACAAAATGAGATGCTGGTGAAGGCTGTGTTGAAGGAGTTATAGAATTTGCCGGTTGAGCCTAAATGGATAAACCCTTGATTAGTAGCAGGTGGATAAACAAGTTTATATATAATCAGTTCTTCCGGGATAGCCCTATAACATAGGTATATTTATGTAATTATATAGTAAGCTAAACTGGTCAAATTGGAAGAAATTCAACGAAACTATTTTAAGAGAGTTCTGATTTGACCATTACATACATAAATACATAGGCTTAAGATACTACACATTTGGTGTTTCAATCTTGCCAGCATAGAGACACAAGAATCATAAACCTCTTTGACTGAAGCTGTAAGATATTAAGGGTAGTACCAACCCTAGTTTCTTTTGGGTGCCAGATGCTTACTAGTTTAAATACCAGACTGCAGTAAGATCAGCATGTCATTCTCTCTTTTCTTAATCAGATGGTACTTTATCATTTGATAACTTGACCAAGACAAATAAGTATCTTAATATATGCGTGGCAATGTGGCATTCTAAATAATAAAAGAAAAAAAGATAATAAAGTGCTTTTATACTAACCACATTAGCAGGGGCAGCAGAGGTGGTTGATGATCCACTTGCTGAACTCTTAGTCTGCAATTAAAAGAACACATACTATGTCAGTGGTGTAACTGACTTATCTACATATAATAAATATGAAAGAAACATTTGATGTACAATACCACAAACTTGTACCTTACGTAACAGAATGACCATAGAACTATTTTCAGTAATTTTGTTCTCCTCCATTGTTGTTTCATCCTTGAGAATATTTCCCTGATGTAGAAGCACTTGTTGTGCAGCTGGGTAAACATTTGGTCCCTGAACCGTCTCTATGTTTTTCTTGACATCAGCAACCTGAAAGGAACAATGAAGAGAGTCTTCAGGCCATGTTAAAACAATGAAAGCAGTACAAGTCAATAAACAAGAATACAATGCAATGTATATATCATTTCATGTTCATGGTCGAAACTTTGGCATAGTTGGGTACAATCGATGAATCGAAGCTGCACCTTCAAAAACCCAAACTGTCTCAGTGTTGTGTCTATTGTTGTCCCACTATCTTTGGATCGATATAATAAGTTGCAAAGTAATATGAATAAGTAAATCTATATATTGTCTAACCATTAAACGATTCTAATACATATGTATATATAAGGTTTGAATCGACATGACCCAACCATTGTGTCCTTTCGGTTATAGTTCCAACCGGTATAACTAATAACTAACTTTTCAATAACTAACTTCTGTAACTAACTTTCGGTTACAAAGTTTCTAACTAACATCTTTGGTCCTTCGAGTTTTAAGAAGCAATGAAGCGAGATTATAGGTTCACATTCTCCTCCTTAATCTTGATCGTTGCTTCTTGTTAAATCTTGAACTCCGAGCATTTGTCGCATTCTCGAATGAAATGATATCGAATGTCGATGTGTTTACTTCTTCCATGAAAAACTGGGTTCTTGACTAGTGCAATTGCTGAAACGTTATCTACCTTCAACGTAATCTTTTTTTCTTCATTTCCAGTTAATTCACTAAGTAATCTTTTTAACCATAAGGCTTGACATGATGCTGCAGTAGCTGCCATAAATTCTGATTCACATGATGATAGCGCCACTGTCGGTTGTTTCTGAGTACTCCAAGTAATGGGTGACTCTCCAAAATAAAATACTATGCCAGTAGTTCCTTTTCCTTGATCAGTGTTGATTCCATAACTACTGTCGCTGTAACCTGTAATCTTGCATCCGCCTTCTTTCTTGTAAATTATGCCATGCTCCTTTGTTCCTTTGATATATCGGATTACTTGCTTTACTGCCTTTAGATGATGTTCCTTTGGGTCTTGCATCCATCTACTGAGTAGTCCGACTGAATAACTAAGATCTGGTCTTGTATGTAGTAAGTACCTGAGACTTCCAATTAAGCTTCTGTAATAAGTTGCGTCAACTGATTCTCCATCTTCCGCCTTGACCAACTTAGTACCGGGGTCCATTGGTATCTTCGTATCATTACTATCATTCATATTCGTTTCCTTCAAGATCTTGTTAATATAACCTGTTTGCTTGATTGTAATCTCTCCTCCTGTCTGTGTAACTTCTATCCCAAGGTAATAAGCTAACAATCCTAAGTCGCTCATTTCAAACTTTTCTTCCATCTGGGATTTGAATAATTCTACTTCCTTCTTTGGAGTGCCAGTGATTATCAAATCATCTACATAAACTCCGACTATAATTGTAGAATTCTTGTTCCTCTTTGTATATACTGCTTGTTCGAGATTACACTTCTTGAATTCTAATGACTTTAATGTTTGATCAAGCTTCACATTCCAAGCTCTCGGTGCTTGTCTTAAGCCATATAAAGCTTTAATAAGCTTGTAAACTTTTCCTGAGTTTTCTGGTTGTACAAATCCTTCAGGTTGTGTAACATAGACTTCTTCTTTCAAATCTCCATGTAAAAATGCTGATTTTACATCCAAGTGATGAACTTGCCAACCATGATATGCTGCTAACGCTAATATTAATCGTACTGTTTCTATCCTAGCAACTGGGGCAAATACTTCATCAAAGTCTATTCCTTGTTCTTGTACATATCCTTTTGCTACTAACCGTGCCTTGTATCTAATGATCTTTCCTTGTGCATCCCTCTTGGTTTTAAAAACCCATTTGAGTCCAATTGCCTTGTGATTTTCTGGCAATGTAGTAAGAATCCATGTCTTATTCTTATTGATTGAATCTATTTCAGTTTCCATAGCCTCAATCCATTTCTTATCTACTGATGCTTCCTTATAGTTACGAGGTTCTTCTTCTGTGAAAAATAAACTAGGTGTTTCCACTACTCTTGCAGTTTCGTAAATTTCTGCTAAACCTTTTAATCCTCGTACTGGTGTATGATCATATCTTTCATCTGATGTTTCTAATGAACTAATAGTAGCCTCTTCTTCTGCTGAGTTAGGGTCATAATGGAATGTTGGTGGTGTAATTGGTGAGTTTGGTTCTGATGTTGGATCTGGTAACGGATCCGGTGTTGGATACATAACATCATCATTTTCTATGTTGACAGTTATAGGAGTTGTATTGTCAACTTTGTCTACCACAAAACTAGTCCAAAATGTGTCTTGTGTACTTGTATCCTCTTCATTCTTCTCCCAATTCCACGGTTTTGTTTCCATAAACTTTACATCCCTACTAACATGTTTCTTTTTCCTTATTGGATCATATAACCTACATGCTTTTGATCCTTCCTCTACTCCTAAATAAATCATTGGTATGCTTCTATCATCCAGCTTCTTTAAATGAGGAATTGTTACTTTTGCATAAGCTGTGCATCCAAATATCCTTAGGTTCTCTAAATTTGGTTTTCTATTATAGAGTGCCTCATATGGAGTTTTATCTATCAGGGCTCTTGTAGGTACCCTATTTAGTATGTAAATAGCATGTTTCACTGCTTCCGCCCAAAAAGTTAAGGGTAACTTCATGGCTTTCATCATACTCCTCGTAGTTGATAACACTGTTCTATTCCTTCTCTCCACTACTCCATTCTGTTGTGGTGAATATGGTGCTGTCAACTGTCTTGCTATTCCATTATCTTTACAATATTTGGTGAATTCATTTGATGTAAATTCGCCTCCTCTATCTGTTCTTAGCATTCTCACTTTCATTCTTAACTCCATTTCTATTTTCTGCTTAAATTCCTTGAATATACTAAATGCTTGATCCTTTGATTGTAGAAAATAAGCCCACATAAATCGTGTACAATCGTCTACTAACAAGAATATAAGTTTCTTGCCTGAGTGTGTTGCTGGACTAATAGGACCACAGAGATCTCCATATATTAAGTCCAACGGGTTCTTTGATCTGAATTTAGCTTGGTTTGGAAATGGTGTTCTACTATGTTTTCCTAATAAACATGCATCACAAATCTGTCCGGCATGATTTATTCTAGGTATTCCTTCTACTAGACCTTTTCTAGTCATCTTGTTGATATCTTCAAAGTTTAGATGACCTAATCTAGCATGCCATAACCATGCTTGGTTATCTATATTTGCTAAGAGACATATAGGTGTGTCTATCCGTAATCTAATACTGTAAAGTCTGTTCTTGGATCTTTCAACTTTCATCAATAACTTCCTGCTCTTATCATACAAAGTCAATCTATTTCCCTCCATTATAACTTTACAACCTATTTCTGTAAGTTGTCCTAGACTTAGTATGTTGCTCTTAAGGTTTGGTATATAATATACATCCGATACGACCTTTTGTTCTTGGTTTTTGCAACCTAACAATATAGAGCCTTTTCCCTTTATCTGTACATATGATCCATCTCCAAAACTTACTCGTCCTGTTATGTTTTCATCCATATCTCTAAAATGACTCTTGGTTCCCGTCATATGATTACTTGCACCGTTATCTAAATACCATATGCTTTCGTCCTTTGAAGCATATTTTCCTGGTTGAATTTGGCCTTCATTCAACAATACTTCCTCGTGTTTGGTTTCGTGCATAGTCATTAATAGTGATGGTTCTTCATCTTCTAAGATAAGGTTGGATTGTTCCTTATCTGTCAATTTTACTCTACACTTTCTCATAAAGTGTCCAAGTTTGTTACATCTGTAACATCTTAACTTACTCACATCCTTTCTATTCGTGTTCTTATTAGGGTTTTCCTTATAATTGGGTTTTCCCTCTTGTGAGTTATTTCTGTGTTTGTTATTTTGCCAGTTTCTTCGTGCATAGTTTGATCTACCTCCATGCTTATTAAAATGTTTTCCTCTACTTGAGTGTTCACCGTGTGTGAATAATAAATTATCCTGGCTTTCAACTTGATCTCCCTTCCGGAGTTTTATCCTTTCCTCAAATGCTTTGAGTTTTCCTGTGATCTCATCTAGGGTAATGTTGTCTAGATCACTAGTTTGTTCTATGGATGCTACTATCTGAATGAATCTATCTGGTGTGGAATCTAATAATTTTCTAACTATGAGTGATTCATCTATTGTTTTCCCTAGTTCTGTTGCCTTCGTGACATAACCATTTAACTTATCTGCAAATGCATCCACCGTCTCATCATCCTTCATCTGAAGGGCATTAAATCCTATCATTAAAGATTGTAATCGTGCTTGTTGCACTTTCTCTTCGCCAACGTGTCTCCTTCTTAATGAATCCCATAATTCCCTCGCTGTTTTACAACTTGCCACTTGTAAAATTACATCCTCTGTCAACGCTTGATATAACAAGGCTATTGTTGCCTTATCTTTCTTAACATCTAATTCTGTATTCTCCGTAGGTTCTATTGTCTCCCACAAACCATGTGCTTCTAATATAACCTTTATTTGTATAGCCCATACCGTGTAATTTGTGTTTTTCAACTTAGGACATTGGTATTGTGCTATAGGTGTTAAGGGTTTTAATGTAGTTGTTGCGTTCGTATCATCGCCCATCTTGAAAGTATTTATGATCTTCACTTTCTAATATTCACGGGAATTTTCTAATATGGTATCTCCTCTAATATGGGAATATATATAGTTTTCGGGAATTCCTAGTAATTACGGGATCAATAGTAGTTCTCGGGATTCCTAATAGTATAAACTAACAAAATCTATACTATTCTAATGAATTGAAATCCAGAAAATTAGAACTTGTGACCTCGTTATCGTATTTGAATATGAGATGTATTCCCTTGTCTCCTTTTTTCGTTTATTTTCCTGCCTCGTTATTTCTTTCCAGATCGACTTCAAATCTTTCCAAGCAACCTCTCGAATTTTTTGCCTTACTTCTGATTTTTGCTTCTGATTCGAACCAGTAAATAAACACCAAAGTTCTTTTGTTCTCCTTCTTGTCGAATTGTTGATGTTGTTGTTTTTTTTTATTAACGAGTCCCTTTTTTTTTTTTGTTGTTGTTGTCGAATATTGTTACAGAAATTCGACACAAACAAAAATAATACCACTCTACACGTTGTTATTTCCTTCTTCTTGTGTGTTCAACTTGATCTCGTTTCTTGAAATCTCCACGTATCTTACACACATCTACTTGTTACCACGCCTTGGTAAATATGAATCAAATCTGTCTTGTCGTTTGATCCTTGCTGCAACGAAACAACCAAACTATGGTTATACAGTTTCTTGCGCCTGTCGTTGTTGTTGTTCTTTTGTGTTAATATCGACACAAATTCCACACTCTTCTTCCAAATGATCAATTAATACTACGTATACGCTTTTCTCAACCAACAACGCCCTTTGCTTTGTGTTTCTTTGCCTCGAACTAGTTCCTTTTTCTTAATACACAAAGTCTCCACTATCTTCCTCGACACCAATACGCTTGATGCTATGCGTTTTGCAACTTCTACGTAAAACAGATCGTGCACTATCTTTTCTACGCGTTTCCTTATTCAAAACGTGTTTCCTTCGAAGATTTAAAAGAAAACAAGTTGTATCTCTTCTCGCTCAAAGGGAATAACGAATTGTTCTTCCACTTCTCCTGCGTTTTTCTTTTGGCTTCTCACTGATTTGTATTGATTTCGTTATTGCAGAAATCGTTGTGATGATGTTGATGTATAATCCTTGCTCTTGATGCCAATTGTTGTCCCACTATCTTTGGATCGATATAATAAGTTGCAAAGTAATATGAATAAGTAAATCTATATATTGTCTAACCATTAAACGATTCTAATACATATGTATATATAAGGTTTGAATCGACATGACCCAACCATTGTGTCCTTTCGGTTATAGTTCCAACCGGTATAACTAATAACTAACTTTTCAATAACTAACTTCTGTAACTAACTTTCGGTTACAAAGTTTCTAACTAACATCTTTGGTCCTTCGAGTTTTAAGAAGCAATGAAGCGAGATTATAGGTTCACATCTATGTACTTGTCCTTTAAATTATCGTGTTCACTATAAGCACCAAAGTTTGAAGTTAGAATTTATGGTTTGCAAGTAATCTGGTATTGGCCTTTTAATGCATTATCCTGTCAGGTGCGATAAAGGTCTCTTATCTATGATCACTTACTTGTTTCTAAAGCTTAATGTTCTATAACCTATGTAGCCCTTATACCACTGGGGCATTGGTTCAGCGGGTGGGCTTTCATTCTTGAGTCAATAGACTCAGGTTCGAAACCCATAAAAAGGCACCCGGGGTCAGGGTGTTTGCGCCAATCTACACCTTTTTGTGGATATAGCCCTTATTCTTCACAGCAGTTACCACTATTACCACACTTCACCAACTTATTGACCAACAATCCACACTAATTCCCAATTTACTTGCATACTGAAAAAATCAACTAATACCAGAAGTATTTAATTTAGTGTCAAAGAGTCAGACAATTTTTACCAATAACTCTTCTCACAGTAAACAAGTTCACACGTCATTCTCGGCGCAGAAACAGAGTATTTGACCTTAATTTAGGTCAAATTCACACATCACAACTTGGAATTCGGTATAATCTGAACGCAACATACTACTAACAACTAACTACATTCACCTCGATAACAACTAACTACATTCACCTCGATAACAGCTAACTACAGCTAACAACTAACTACATTCACCTCGATCGATAACAGCCAGATACAAAAATATTAGCAAATTGCCATAACCCTAACTCTATCATTTGATTCACGTAAATGTGAACAACACAAATGATACATTCAACAAAACACACTCTTAATCAATAGTGACGTCACTCAAAAACTGTACTGTCTATAATTCATAATTACTATATCAATACACAAATATACGAAATTGATTATGTATAAACAAAGATAAAGATCAGAAGCGTTACGATGTCGTCACGTTTAGCTTCGATTTTAAAGCATGTGCCTGCGACTGTTTTCACGTTGATCTTCATCTCCGATCGCTGATTTGTTACTGGAAGTTCAACAGAATGACAGTAATCAGTTACAAGTGTGTTTATATATGCATGTGTGTAAGGAAAGTTTAAATTGACAGCAGTGTGACTGACGGGAGCTTAGTGTCTAATTATGATTTGACACGTGGATGATTAGTGGAATCCCGTCCGTTCTTTCAAGTGTTTGAAATTTTAGAATTTGTTTTACACTAGTCTTAAATGTTGTCATGCTTGCCCATTAAAATATTAGGGTGGTGGCAATGGGAGCGGGGTGGGCATCGGTTTGCCCCAAACCGCCAGGGAATACCGCCGCCACCCCAGCGGTTTGGTCCAACGGCATGGTCTAGCGGTGATAAACATTTCCACGGTTTGAAACATATTCGAACGTTGGAGTTGGAGTGAAACGTTATTATTTGAACGTTGGACACTAAATGTGAAAAAAAAAAAAAAAAAAATCCTTTATAAATACAAAACTCTAGGGAATGATATTATTGATTGATTGGGAGGTATGTGGGATTTTATGAGTGACCACCCTTAGAATCCCTTTAGTTTATTAATGATTTTGGATTTGGATTTGATTTTGAGTTGAATTTAAATTTGGGTAAATTGCATAAAAGTGTATTCAACTTAGCGTCAATTTTAATTTAAAGTACTCTACTTTTTTTTTTTCCTTCTTAAATTTAGTATACTTAACTTATTTTTTATTACAATGCAAGACATATAACGGGTTTCCCAGTTATATTTTAACGAAAAATTACATGTTTTTTCCCTATAGTTTATCTCAAATAACACTCGTAGTCCCTATTTCTTTTTAGTTACGCCAAACATACGTTTTAGTCCGTTTTTATACATTTTCATAAGTTTTTCCATTCTTTTTACGTTTTCGTCAGTTTTTTTACGTTTTTGACCGCTTTTTTACGTTTTCATCCGTTTTCTTAAGTTTTCATCCGCTTTTTTTACGTTTTGGTCCATTTTTTTACGTTTTCGTCTTCTTTTTTTACGATTTTGTTCCATTTTTTATGATTATTTTTAAAGTTTTTTATGTTTTCGTCCTTTTTCTTACGGTTTCGCCTACCTTTTTACGTTTTCATTCGTTTTTTACGTTTCGTCTTCTTTTTTACGTTTTTGACTATTTTTTTTTTACGTTTTTGTCAAATTTTTTACGTTTTCGTCTTTCTTTTTTTACGTTTTCGCCCACTTTTTCCGTTTTCGTCCGTTTTTTACGTATTCATCCATTTTTTTACGTTTTCATCCATTTTTTTACGTTTTCATCTGTCTTTTTACGTTTTCGTCCATTTTCTGGCGTTTTCGACCTATATTTACGTTTTCGTCCTTTTTTACGTTTAGTCGATTTTTATATGTTTTCATCAATTTTTATATGAAAACGCAAGAAAATGAACGAAAACATTAAAAAATAGGCGAAAATATAAAAAACGAACGAAAACATAAAAAAGACGAAAACGCGAAAAAAACAGACAAAAATTGTAAAGAACGGACAAAAACTTAAAATAAAAACAGACGAAAATGTTAAAAAAACAGTCGAAAATGTAAAAAATGAACGAAAACGTAAAAAAGACGGACAAAAATGTAAAAAAATAGACGAAAACGTAAAAAAATGGACGAAAACTTGAAAAAAAGACGAAAAAAATGGACGACAACGTTAAAAAATGGACGAAAACATTAACAGACGAAAACGTAAAAGAGAAAAAAGACAAAAAGCGTTAAAAAACAGTTGAAAACGTTAAAAAGGATGAAAACATAAAAAAGCGGACGAAAACTTAAGAAGGAGGGTGAAACTTTAGAATATGGATGAAAACGTAAAAAAACAGTTGAAAACGTAAAAAACTGATGAAAGCGTAAAACTATGGACAAAACGTATGAAAACTTAAAAGAATGGACTAAAACGTATGTCTCACGTAATTAAATTGAATTAGGGACTACATGTGTTATTTGGGATAAACCATTGAGACGGAACAAGTAATATTTTCATTAGAAGATAACTAAGAAACCCATTGTATGTCTTATACTGCAATAAAAAATAAGTTGAGTACACTAAATTGAAGAAAAAAAGTAGAGTGCCTTAAATTAACATTGATGCTAAGTTGGATACACTTTTGTGCAATTTGCCCTTTAGATTATAAAAGTTGTTTGTTTAGTAGGTTTGGCATAAAAGTTAAAATTAATAATAACGAGTAATTCAGACTCGTGCGTTGCACACGGGCTTTATCTAATTGGTCATAGTGTAATGTGAAGTAATTTTTTTCGTTATAAGACTTTTGTAAGTATGGCCTTAGTTGATCGGAAAATTTTATATTTAAACTTTTTATGACATATTAGTAGTTATTTATAAAGTTTATACTGTATTTATTCTCAAGATTGTAACATTATATTTAAACTTTTTATGACATATTAGTAGTTATTTATAAAGTTTAGCTTTTGTATTCATTCTCAAAATTGTAACATCCATTTATTTTGATATAAAACTAATATGTAATCTTCGGCATATATTTTCGTCATTATATATCTAAGTTGTGATTGTATCACAACTTTTCTAAGCATGACACACATTTAAAATAGTTTATTGACATGTAAGCTTTTTCACTTATTTTCATCATTATATATCTAAATTGTGATGGTATCACACATTTTCTAAGCATGACACACATTTAAAATAGTTTATTGACAATAAGTTCCTAAGTTGTGATTTTACCACAACTTTTGTTAGCATGGCATGAAAAATGTTGGTGCCTTTATTTCTATCAGTTTTAATTGAGGTCGAGTCAAAAACTATGTTTCCCATTAATTTTCATCATAAATAACTTGGGCTGCCTTAGGACCCGTGCGAAAATGATTGTGTAAATTTTTGGGTGGTTAGTATGATGGTGAGGCCCAAATATACAACAATAGTTTATTGACATTAAAAGAGTATATGTGTAGAGACTTTTTTCAAGATGTGTTGGTCCCGTTTACTAAGTTAATAGTTTACTAAAGAGTTAACCTAACCAAGTTCTATGACTTCTAACTCAGATATATAAGATTAACAACAAAGATAAAACGTAAAGAAAAGAGACACGATATTTTCAACGTTTAATTCTTATTAGAAGTTAATCAAAAGAATTATACCCAAGTGTTTGCGGAATAACACTTGGGATTGAAATGACAAGTATGGTGTGGACTCCTCTCTAAACTCAAACTACGTTGAGTGACACTATAAGGTCGCACTGAGCTATCTCAGGGACTGTGTTGTTCTTTGGAGGAGTAAAAGTAGTTTGTGAATGCTTCGCATTAAATGCACAAATTTGTCAACTTTTACTCCTCACTTATGCTGCCTATTTATACACAAGTAATTTACAAATTTACTGATAAAGACAAAAAGATGACCTAACTAGTAGAGACAAAATACTTAGGTATTTTGTCTCTATTACAATAGACTATTTTGGGTAAAAGACAATGTGCCTTTCTAGTGCACAGTAATGACACCATCCTGACATGATGCCTTTCAGGGAAAGTTTGACTTCAGGTAGATGAGGTCACCTGTTGATACGTTCAAACTTTTCCCGCCTTGTCCCGCCCATACTTCAGTCTTCAGTATGTAATAGTTGTTGAGGAGTCCTGGGGGTTCAGTGAGTTATTGTCATCCTCACTGAACCTATCATCTTCTTCTTGGCTTAGATTCCACTCACCGAGTTCCGCCTCACTGAATGGTGAACCTTTCAACATAGACTCGCTCCAAGCATCCTGAAGATGTGTAACACCCCAACCCGACAAGGGCTAAAATGTCACATTCATGGTGTCAATCAGAACAAACACAAGCATAAACTTTAATAATACAAATAGATACAAGGGTTACAAAAGGTTCCATGATAAAGAAATACAATATCAACTAAGTACAAAATGACTAATCTAAAGCATCTTCAGAACCACTATTAACTCATCAAGCAATTCCTCTCCAAAAGCTCCTATTTACACTCTTCACCCATAACCCAGCTTCCTTTTAAAACCTGCCGCGGGAGAAAGAAAACGCGGCTGAGCTTAAAAAGCCCAGTGAACAAATATAACAACAAAGTAATATGAAACAGAGATGAATACTGAATAAGGTATAAAGGAAATAACAGAATGTAATCAAAGGAAAATATGAAATAGTAATAAGAGATAAGGTAAGGGTTAGTCATCAACCACGAGCCCAGAAACAGATATAATAATGCCTTCATAAATGCCTTCATCATAAACATAATCATAGTCATAATGAGGGGAGACCTCAAAATATCATATGTAAACAGAGGGGTGACCTCAATGGGTTGTGAAGGACGTGTAATGCACACACAGCCACATTCACCAGATAACAGATAACAGATAACATAAACAGATCTAGGATGCATCCATACGCCCCCACAGAAATAATATTGGCCAAAATAAACAGATAATTGAGCTCATAACAGATAACAGATAAGGGGACGTGGCAGAACATCACTCCACTGCCCTGGAGTCATGCCAGGGGTGCATCCCTGACACGGACATGGAACCCCCATGCCTAGTGAAATAAATTTGGCTCGGGTGTCAAACTAGAATAGGTCAAACGGAATAGGTCAAACAGAATAGGTCAAACATAATAGGTCAACAGAATGTCATAAAATGACACAGATCATAAGTCATCATAATTAGATCATATCAGAAGTCCATATCATATAGTCATATCAAAAGGTCCAAATCAGAAGGTTCAAAATCAGAAAGTTCAGATAGCAAAGGTTCATAACAGAAAAGGTTCAGAAAATAAAATGGGGTTTCATAGCAATGGCATAGGGAATCCTAAACAAAGGAAAATATCAGAATAAAGGTAGCAAGGTTCAAATCAATGGTTCAAGGTTTACAAGTGTGAAAGTTTTTATAAGGAAACACATTTGGAGGTTTTTCATTTCGTTTAAAAACATGATTTTCATAAAGGTGTTTCTCTAAAATGTTTTTAGCAGGAGTTATTTAAATTTCCTTTTCAAACAAGTCTGATATCATGTTTAAAGAAATCATTTCCACATGGTTTGTCTCATATCATCAAATTATATTTTCAAAGGTTTTCATACCAAACATCATATCAATGAACCAGGGACATCAGAAGAACCAAGATCAGAAGTTAGAGTAGGGGTAGAGAAAATGGATCATGAGTCATGAAAAACCTTACTGAAAGGTCAGAATATCTGTACCTCAACCGATGACAAAGCAAAATGAGGGAAACGACAAAACGGAAATAGAAATCACTCCTCCTTCACCAAACCTAGAAGAATTAGAAGTCGAGAATTATTCAATAGTTCATTTTAAATTCAGATTAATCCTTTTTAGGCTATCTTTCCATTTTAAGTAACTTTTCATTTTTAGCGGTTTCCAAAATTAGCAAGTTTCCATTTTTAGAAAGTTTCTTTATTTAGTAAGTTTTCATAAATAGCATGTTTTCAGAATTAGAAAGATTTAATATCAAAACACAAGTTAAATCATTTGTTAAACATTATTATGGAGTCTAGGGTTCACTTTAGCAAGTCATATTAAGTTTAGGGTTTAAATAACTAATTTTCCATATTTTGGGGTTTCAAATGTAAATATGCTATAGTTAAGGGTCTATTGTGTAAATATCACAAATTATCATATTTTACATTATTTATAAAGAAGTTAATAATATCAAACCCTCAAGTTTATAAATATTACACTTTAAACCCTTTAGTTCTATTATTTATAGTTTTAGCCCTTATTAATATTTAAATTACAATTACATCCATGATAATTCCATATTAGCATATTTAACCATTTATTATCAGAATTTACACATTTTACCCTTCACTTTAATTTATGTACGAAACACCCTTAAATATCATAATTTACAAAATACACCCCTCTATTTTATTTATTTTCAATTCGGATTACTAATTATATATATATTTAGCATTTAAACCTTTTATTTATGAAATTAACAGTCCACACCCCCATATTATATTTTATATATGTCACCTCTGGTCTAACATGAATTACAAAAATGTCCAATAAGTTTAGGAAATTACAAAACACCCCCTACTATTTTAAAACTATAATCGGTTTAAACAAAAATCCCAAAGCATGAACCCTAATTTTTCCCACCTCATCTATTCATTATTACTCAATAATTACATCATTTATTATCCCAAAAAATCAAAAGAAACCCTAACCCTAGCGAATTCGATATCTTTTTCCCTTTATTCTTTAATCCGATTTACAAAATAATTCAGAACAATTATTTTGAGCTTCAAATAAATATCTATCCATTTTATTCAGATCATATATGTATTTTAACATGCCAAAAAAATTAGACCTTGCAATAGTAAAATCATATAAGCCAATTATGTAATTTCCATTATTTAAGGGTTTTCAAAATCAATAATTTGTATAGCCTTATATATGATGCATGGATCGAATTTATGATTTTATGCATATAATATATGATAAGAGGGATGATAAAAAAATACCCAAAGTGGTTGGATCGAAAAGAATGAACAAGAATGAATTTCCTCCTTCTTGGCCAAATTAACGAGCAAACAAAATTCCCAAGCTTTGATCCGATCACCCACAGACCTCACCACTATTTTTCCCACCTTGATAGCCTTCAAACACGTCCAGGGAAAATACCCAATTGACCCAGAAAAATACTATGCCTCCAGATGGAGTTTTGGTGGTTTTTAGGGTTTTTAAAGTTTGTTTTAAATGAAAATATGTAACAAAATTATATAGAGGATAAATGGGGATTGACGGCCGGATTTTAGGGTGTAGTGGTTGAGAGAAAATCAGAATTTATCACTTTCCATGATTAAATTATGCATATCCTTATTTTTAAATAATTTGTACTACATATTAATTCATTTTTGACTATGTTTAGGCGTGGCATAATTTATTTAGGTTCTAAATATCTCAAATGCTCCAACAAAAATAATATTAATTATATGTTACTTATTTTCAAGTGTTTGGGATTTATTTGGTATTTTATTTAAGTTTTTATTTAGTTTTTTATGTTATAAGGGTAATTTGGTAATTTTACACATTTGACAAATTTTAGGTTTTACAAGATGACTCACTGAGATACTGTTCACTCAGTGACTTGTTTGTATATACGGATAATTGACACTTTGGTTATTTTATGTTGAAATCAAAGTTTAAAGGAAGCTTGTGGAATTCAGTGACCCAATAGTCTCCCCCTATTTGCATATACAAATAGCCTAAGTGTGTATTGATTCAGTGTGAGTAGTCAGGGGTCTTCTTCTCTTCACTGAGTGTTGATTTAATTAACTTCGGACACTTGTAAGTTAAAAGAAACATCATTGTTCATTAATAAATATTTAAAATCCTATGGAAAATTACAAAAACACAAAAAAAAAAGATAGTTGATGCAGATTCAGATGTTCAGTTGATAACCAAGAGCTTCAAGCTTTGTCTTCTTGGATCTAAGGAGGCGTCTCGCAGGGTGCTCCTCAATCTTAGCTTTAAGGTCCTGGCAGAACCTTACGTTTTCAGCACACGTAACAGGAGAAGCCAACATCAGGTACATAAGCATCACCTTAATCCCTGCCTTGTCAATGTCTGACCATCTTTGGAAAGCAGGGTTTCCATACTCATCAGTGAAGCACATACCTCTCTCAGGAACTTCAAACACCACATTGTTCATGAAGGTGATTCCTTCTAGAAGAGATCTGTCACAATCAAGTCCAGGGACCTTGATCTCAGGTTCTGGCTCAATTTGCTTCCTCTTCCTTTTGGAAACCTTTGGAGGAGCATCTTGAGTAGATGGAGCAGGAAGTAGAGAGGGAATTCCAAGAGCTTTAGGCATTTCCATCAGTCCTTTATACCTGAGCTCCAGTGATTTCAAGAGATTAGGAACCACCACATTCGACTTCTTGGTAATGATTGGTCGAAGTTCATCCAGTTAAGAGATACCAAAGTTAGCAAACTTGAATGGATCATGGGTGTCCATTACTCTTTTGTCTTGCCCCCTAAAGACAGTGACAATAGCAGGCTTGGTGTTGCGATGGATTTTGGCGTCAGTAATGGTTTCAGGTTTCAGCCTTTCTTTCATCACCCAAGTGTACCTTTCAATCCTAGAATTCCTGATCTGAGCGTCCTTCCTGAGCTTTGCTTCTCTTTGCTTCTTCAGGGTGCTCATCTTTTCCTCCTGAACCTTTTTGAAGGCAGCTCCAGCTTGCTCAGTGGCCAGTTGCTCAGTATCCAACCCAATTTTCTCCGCTTCTTCATGAATAACCTTTATAAGTGCAGACTTGCTTATTCTTTCCTCCTCAGCCACCTTTTTTAGTACCTCATCTCTTTCCATATGAACCCGAATTTCTTCATTAGTGAGATGATGGATTACCCTATTGATTTCAAAGGGGACCCTGATTGGTTCATCAGGATCCTGTCTGACGATGGTGGAGGCAGGCTTTAGTACTCTTGATGGTTCAGAAGTTGTAGCAATGCCTTTGCCTTTATCCTGCTGAGTGACTGATGGGAAGACAATTTCTTCATTAGGTTGACTGAGTGAGATGGGAGTGGCTTCAGTGACATGCTCCCCCTTAGTGTGAGAGGGCTGTTCTTTGGAAGCAGCATCAGTAACTTTAGTTTGGGCTTCAGTATGAGGGGCATCAGTGACATTCTCCCCCTCAACTATTGCCGGAGCTGCAGTGATGGCAAGAGTTGGAGTGACTGATGCAGAGGTGGATGAACCCTTGAAGGCCTGAAAGATCTCAGTTATCATGGACTTGATGTCTGAGGTGTCCCTCTGGATGGTGGATACTTTGGCGTCAAGGGATGCCTGAGCACTTTCCATTGTGGACAAACGAGAACCGAATCTCCAAGCAAGAGCTTCTGACTTCTGGGACTGAGCAGCCACTGATTGATCCAAAGCTGTAAGGGAGGTTTTGACAGACTCCACTGAGCTACTGAGAGCCTGAAGATTGATGGACTTCATCAAGTTGAGTAACTCAGTGAGATGCACATAGTTGAGCTGATAGGTCTCTGATGCCTGAAGGAGCTTCTTGGTAAGTTCGGGATCATCTTTAACCGATTCTTGAAATGGATTGAACCCCTGTGTTCAGATTGGTAAGTGATTCGAGGAACTGGTTGAAGCGAGAGACCATTTGTGTCAGAGAGTAGTTGACTGAGGAATTCTGTTCCCTGACATCTTCATTAAATTCTTCAACAATACTTTTCAGGTTGAAGTAATGAACTGCTTGCTCAGTGTGCATGTCAAACACTTCACCAGTGACCCCCCTGAACAAGGCATTGGTAGCCTTCTTGATGAACTTTGTAAAAACCTTCACAGTGAGAGGAGTCTCTTCTTCATCGGAGGACTTTGATGTGGAGTGAGGTTCAGCAGCATCATCGTTGGATGATTGAGGATACTGAGAGATTGGTTCAGGGACTGTCTCCTCAATTTCCATATCTTCTCCTGATTCAAAAATCTCTTCATCATTGTGAAAGTCATCATCAGAGAACAAAGCAGCCTGAACATCTGCCATAGATTGAATCTGCAAAAGGAGGTTATCCGACTCCTCTTCAAAAGAAGATTTGCCTTCGTTATGGCCAGGTCTTGACCTCTCAAATCCAGCAGTCTGGGTTTTATCTGCCTGGTCCTCAAGGTTAGTTCCAAATTATGCGCACCTCCGGGAGTGGGTCGGGTTCCATATCAGCGGGTGGTCTGTTTCCCTCTGAATCTTTATCCCCCGTGACCCTTTCAGACACTGATGGGTGTTTCTCAGTGCCATCATGAGGAATCTTGATAGTTATGTCCCTATCAGTGGGTTGTATCAGGCCCCCTGAGTCTTTAGGAAGAGTAGTTGTGCCCTCAGACAAAAGCTTTGATTTGCGAATGTCCTCATCAGGCACCTGAGTGGTTTTGCCCCCTTTCTAACAGGCTTGCGCTGGCCTGTCGAAGATTTAGGGGTGGTAACTCCCTGATGCTTGGGTTGTGATTTACCCGAGCCTTTAGCAGGATGTGAAGTGGTGTGGGTCCCCTTCTCAGTGGAGTAGTGCTGCCCTACCGAGGATATAGGACCCTTTGCTCCCTGAGACTCTGGTTGTGATTTGCCAGAGCCTTTAGCAGGATGTGGAGGTTGGGTTGATTCCAACTCCACTGACTTGTTCATGTCAGCAGAGCCTTTGGGAATGGGTTTGCCCGAGGACACTGAGTGTGATGTCTCAGTGCCCTCAATTGGCCTTTGTTTTGGGGTCAATGAATGGGTAATCTTGAGGGTGTCAGCAGTCATGGTCGGTTGTTGCCCCGTTTAGCCAGGCATAGGGACAGAGGTACCAGTGGCGAGTGATTTGGGTTTAACCACCTTCCTGGATCCCTGTCCCTTCTTCCCTTTCACCTTCTTTGTAGGAGAGGGAACAGGTGAAATTTTGTTGTCACCCTGGATAGCAGTCAGCATATAAGTGGTTAGGGTGACAGGTGTAACCTCAAGAGGATCACGAGAGTAATTAGTCTTATGTAGAACATCAGGCTCAAAGCCTATGGCTTCAGGCCTAATATACTCGGACCCAAGCAAGTCTTGCAGGGCGCATGAAATAAATCTAGGGTAAGACATAAGTTTTTGCCTAGATTTTCCACCCAACTTTGCAATGAGGTCCCTGAAGATAATTTCTCCAAGGTCAATTTTTGTACCCTCTAAGAGACAATACACTATCATTGCTTGAGTAGTGTTTAGTTGCTCTGTGGAGGATTTGTTTCCCCAAAGGACCTGAATGACAAAGGTCATCAGAATCCTCCAGGGGGCTGGAAACTAGGTTTTACTGATTCGGGCTTTGGATAGGAGGGCCCCTGGTGTCACCTCAGGGTGATTTTTGTCATAGGGCCCAAGTTTCAGTAAAAGTTCCTTCACATCCTTTTCAGTGGGTTGGGCAGTGAAGGTCTCAATATAGTCAAGGCCAGTGGCTTTGACAAAGGTTTTGTAGTCAAGAGTTAGGAACTTAGTTCCATTCTTTACTAAGAACCTTATTTTGGCCTCCTTTGGTGCATCAGGGTTTTCAACCACCGATGTGTACCAAAATTCCCTCAGGTAGTCATGATAGATGACAGAGGAGGGTTTTTGAAAATGTGATGGTGAGAAAGCAATTTTATAGGTACTTCATCACATCCCTGTATTCAGGGAACCCTTGAGGTTTGGCGAAGTTTCCCACCACATTGTTCTTGGTCAGGTCTACGCTCTCAACCTGGAAATCCACATTGGGAGCGTATTGGATGACTCTAGGAGAAGCCATTTGTGAGAAAAATTGTCTAGTTTTAAGAAAAGGTTTTTGATTAAAAATTGAAACACACACAGTTTTGAAAGCCAAAATATTCTTGAGTAAATTTTGCAAGAGTTTTGTTAAGATTTGAAAGCGTGTGTGTGTGTTTAATTTAGTGGGGGTATTTATAGGGAAAGAAATAAGGTTGTACCGTTGCGGATATCAAACGTTTTTGTATTAATTCAAAGTGGTAATATAAAGTATGTTTGAAATCCGCATTAACTGGCACGATTCCCATTACCCATTTTTCTCGCAACATGATTAGAGATACGGTTACGTGGCTCTACAAAAGACGGTTTTGCAGAGTGATGTCATCACACAAGTATTTGTGTGAGAGAGAGAGAGAGCTTTTAATGCTCAGTGGTATTGGTGAGAGATGTGGGGGCCTATAATGTGGATGCCAGTTGTATAAGTACTTAGAGCATTTAGTTAGGGTATTTAATACCATATGATATCATGAGCCCTTTGAATGAGTTTATCATTCAGTGTGTTGATGATCAATGATGAGGTGTATATCATTGAGACATGGGTTTATTCAGGGACCTAAAAGAATTTACATCAGGTTAGAATAACTTTGATCAGTTGCCTGAGTCAATATCCAACATGCCCAACTCAGCTTTCAGTCTGGTGAAAGTGGGCTCATCCAGGGGTTTGGTGAAGATATCAGCTAGCTGATACTGAGTTGGAATGAAATGTAATTCAATTTCTCCATTCATGATGTGGTCCCTGATGAAATGGTATCTGATGTCAATGTGCTTGGTTCTTTGATGAAGCACTGGGATATTTGAGATGGCTATGGCACTTGTGTTATCACAAAAGATGGGTACCATCTTGTACTGAATGCCATAGTCACTCAGTTGGCTCTTCATCCAGAGTACATTTGCACAACATCCTACATCAGCCATATATTCAGCTTCAGCTGAGGACATGGCCACTGATTGTTGTTTCTTTGTACTCCAACACACAAGTTTACCACCAAGAAACTGACAGGATCCTGAGGTACTTTTTCTATCCATATTGCATCCTGTATAGTCAGAGTCAGTGTACCCTTTGAGATCAAATCCTAAGCATTTTGGGTAATACAAACCAAGGTTTGGTGTACCCTTCAGGTACCTAAAGATTCTCTTGACAGCAGTGAGATGAGACTCCTTTGGATCAACCTGATATCTGGCACACAGACAGACTGAGAATTGGATATCAGGCCTAGATGCAAGTAGGTACATTAGGGAGCCTATCATTTCCCTTTATTGGGTTTGGTTCACTGATTTGCCAGTGATATCAGGGCCAAGGTTGTTTGAGGAACCATAGGAGTCTTCACTGAAGAGCAGTCAGTAAGCTCAAACTTCTTTAGTAGGTTCCTCAGGTATTTTTCTTGACAAATGGATATCCCTCTATCAGTTTTTTTTGATTTGTAGTCCAAGAAAGTAAGTGAGTTCACCCATCATGCTCATTTCAAACTTTGTGGTCATCAGTTTTTTCAAACTGTTTGCAAAGTTTGTAACAGGTTGAGCCAAAGATGATGTCATCAACATACACTTGAACCAAAATGACATCACCTTTTGTTCTCTAGATGAACAAGGTGTTGTCAATCTTTCCTCTGACAAATTTGTTTTGGATTAGGAAGGCTGAAAGTGTTTCATACCATGCCCTGGGAGCTTGTTTCAGTCCATAGAGGGCCTTGTTAAGCTTGTAGACATGGTTGGGAAATTCACTACTTTCAAAGCCAGGAGGTTGTTGCACATAGACATCTTCTTTGATGTTACCATTCAGGAATGCACTTTTGACATCCATTTGGTAAACTTTAAAGTTCATGTAAGTTAAATAGGCTAGGAAGATCCTGATGGCTTCCATTCTAGCAACAGGTGCAAAGGTTTCCTCATAGTCTATTCCTTCCTGTTGGTTATATCCTTTGGCAACAAGTCTTGCTTTGTTTTTGACGACTGTGCCATTTTCATCAGTCTTGTTTTTGAAGACCCATTTCATACCAATGACCAGAACACCATTAGGGCATTTAACAAGGGTCATGACATCATTTCTGTCAAACTGTTCCAATTCATCTCTCATGGCCTGAACCCAACTTTCAAATGTCAGGGCTTCTTTCATATTTTTAGGCTCTATTTCTGAGAAGATAGTCAGCATAAAGACATATATTGGTTGTGGCTGCCTTGAGTTTTGCAGCCATGCTTCTGGTAAGCATGCCTTCAGTGGGCTCACCAATAATGTTCACAAGCTCAATAACTTTGGATCTGGTCTAGCTATCCTGAGGTTTAGGATAGGAGTTAGAGCTTTTAGAAGCCTGATTTACTTGAGGAGTGGGTTTAGTTACAGGAACCTGAGGTAACTCAAGATTATGTACTTTAGTGACATTAGTGGGAACAGTTTATTCTGAGGATTCCTGAACAATTGGTTCAGTGGGTGCTGTTTCATTAGAGAGGTTGAGTTTCAATGACTTTATTAACAGTTGGTTGGGGTAGATTGTGAGGAATGATGTAGTAAGAGACATCAATATCAGCTTGGTATTGGGTTGAAGTATGATTCTCAGGGAGATACTCATCAGGAGGATACCTAGATGAATCATCAATACCAATCTCTTCAACTGAGGAACTGGAGAACCTGATGGATTCAGTGCTCGCATCAACAGTTATATGATAAGTTTCCTAAGTTTGTTGTCTCCTTGTGTTAAACACCCTGTAGGCTTTTAAAGACAGAGAATATCCCAAGAAGTATCCATCATCAGCTTTAGCATCAATTTACCTAGGTGATCCTTGTGATTATGAATAAACAAAGGACACCCAAATACATGAAAGTAGCTGATGTCAGGGATCCTTCCTTTGAATATCTCATAGGGAGTCTTATTGTTTCTTTTCACAATAATGGACCTGTTTTGAGTGTAGCAAGCTGTTTTGACTGCCTTAGTCCAAAAGTGTTTTGAGAGGACTGAGCCATTCAACATTGTCCTTGCTGCCTCAATGAGTGTTCTATTTCTCCTTTCAGCTACTCCATTTTATTCAGGAGTATAAGGAGACGTGAAATTTTGAGAAATTCCTTTCTCATCATAGAAGCACTCAAGGTCATGGTTTTTGAATTCAGTGCCATTGTTAGTTCTAATTTGTTTAACTTTGACATCATTTTGATTTTCAATGTTCCTGAAAAATGACATAATTGTGTCAGCTGCCTGACTCTTTTTGGTCAGGAAGTAAACCCAAGTGTATCTTGAGTATTGATCCACAATGACCAGAGTATACTTCTCATGATGAATGGACATGGGACTGATAGGTCTAAACAAGTCCATATGGAGAAGATGCAGGCAGCTTTTGATGGAGAATGATTGTTTGGTTTTGAAAGATGCCCTATGGTGTTTTCCTCTCTCACAAGCAAAACAAGGCTTGTCTTTGGTATACACCAGGGATGGAAGGCCTAGAACTTTGTTCAGTTTGGCCAGTTTGTTGATGTTTTTGAAATTGAGATGAGAGAGTCTCCTATGCCAAAGCCAGTTGATTGTCTCACTTTCCTTAGTGAATAGGCAAGTCCCATTTTGAGTAAGGGATGACATGTCAAGAACATAAACATCATCCCTCCTGGGAGCAATCAACACAATTTGCTTGTTGGCATTGAAGATGGTCCCTCTCTTATCATCAAACTGAACTATGTATTTTGTATCACATAGTTGAGAGACACTTATCAGATTGTACTTTAGACCATTGACATAAGCAATTCTTGTAAAGACTATCCCGTCGCAGTTGACTGAACCATAACCTTCAGTGGGAGCTGATGAGGTATCACCAAAAACTACCTTGGGTCCTGGTTCTTCAACATATTTGTGCATATAACTCTTCACACCAGTCATACTTCTTGAGCATCCACTGTCGAGGTGCCAAGCAGGATCCCTGACGTGTTTCTATACAAATAGTAAGCAGGGGTTAGTTTTTCTTGTTGGCCCACTTTCTAGTGGACTTAGTCCTCAGGGAATTCTTAAACTTATTCAGTGAATCATGGTCAGAAGTAGAGTGAACTGAGCTTCTACATGTTTTGCATTTTGTGGTAGATGAAAACTTAGTAGACTGAGAGGTGTTTCTTCTAGACTGAATAATTTTGTCATGCCCCTTGGTTTCATGGGAGGGATCTCCAAAGATGTCACAACAGTCTTTCATCATACAATCATCAGGAAGATGATCGTTGAAACCATAGTGAAGACATGGCAAGAAAGGCTGAGCCTTCAGTCTTTGTTTGGAAGATGAGGCATACTGATAGCCTTGAGTTTTGTATTGACCTTGTGCTTTAGGAGAAGCAGTGTGAGAGATGTGATCACAAGTTCTGTGGTCTTCTTGCTTGCAAATCATGCAAAAGAGGACCCTGTAGCATTTATCAATCGGGTGGTTTGGCTGATTGCACAGTTCACATCTCACTGAAGGTCTGGATTTTTTCGGTTTGGAGGTACTTGAGGTAGCTGATGGTTGTTTAGATTTTGAGCCAGAGGGTTTATCAGTGGACTCAATCTTTTCACTCAGCTTCCTGACAAGTTCAGCCAACTGATCAAATTTTGAAGCAGGGCTTTCTGGTTTTACTTTAGTGGGTACTAAAGGTGTATGTTTTTCAGAAGATACAGTGGGTCTCTTCAGGATGGTTATCCCTGGATTTGTTTTCTCCTTTGGAGAATAAGGTTGATAAACAGGTGGTGCAAGGTCTGAACTAGGTGCTGCTCCCTAAAGTTGTTTCAGTGGGGGGAGTGGTGCTTGTGCATCAGACTTTGACTCAGCGATGGACTTAGTAGGACTGGGTTCATCAGTGACTCCTAGCAACTCCTTAATAGCCTGACTTTCAGGCTCTAGAATTCTTCCAGTGTTGAAATTTGGCAATTTACTATCAGGATTGACTCTTTCAATCCAGTCACTGGGCTTAGGAGCAAGTTCTTTGCTAGAGAGCATGTTTGCTGACAGAAAGGATTTTGAATGGCTACTCTCCCCAGACTCTTCAGTGAGTTGGTCTTCACCAAAGCAAGCCTTTTTGGCGCTGGGTGTGAGACTCATTGTTCCATAGAGTTTGGGGTTCTTTTGAGTCCATTTCCAAATAATTGCATTTTCTTTCTTAAGTTATTCCTGAAGAGCTTGGTTTTGTTTTACAAGTTCATAATTCTGAATTTGTAATGTAACACTTTCAAGTTTGGCCTGTTTTAAAGTAAGGAGTTCATCCCTACATTGGTTTAACTCAAAACTTAGTTTGTTAAATTTTGAAAACAAGTTTAACCTTTGCTCTTCAACATACTTAAGATCAACATTGATATAATCTAAGTATGACTTCCAGTCAGCATCATCATCCATACAAAGTAAAATGTTTACCTTTCTCATTGTGATGTTGACCCATTCACCATTCCTTGCGTGACTCTTTCCCACTACAAGCTTGTTATCTTCAGAGAGAGCCATCAGGGCACTGATAGGAACTTCATCATCATCATCTGAAGACACTTCAACCTCATCCCAGTCATATGTTTCAGCAATTAGCACCTTGTTTTTAGCCTGAGCTTGTTAGGAGCCTGAGGAGGCTGAGTGACTAAGGAAGCAGACTCAAGAAGTGCAAGTTTGGCCTTGGCCTTTTTATATTTAGCTTCAAAATCTTTAAGATGAATTTTTTCAATTTTGTTTTGAACAAACTGATTTGATTGAAGCAACTTAGGCTGAAACTTGCTAGTTCCTGAAGAGAAATTGTTTCCAGAAAATTTGTAAGATGGTTCTGATGTTGTTTTTGAGAAATAATCTTTTGCAAAATGACCCTTTTTGCCACATTCAAAACATTAAGAATTGTCATTTGCTTTTGAGTTAGAAAAGTTTTTGTTTCATTTAATGAACCTTCTTGAGTTTGCAAGGAGTGCCCTTTCATGAAATTCAATTTGAAGATCACTCACATACTCCTCACTGGTTCTTCTATCAACCTCATCATCTGAACCATCTTGGAAGTCCTGCACAACACTGTTAGAATAGAAAGCAGTTGATATGGGTGAGGTGGTCAGGGTCTTTTTAACCTCTTGAGCTTTACCAGGGTATCTCCTGGTGATCAGGTTGTCTTCATAGACAAACTTCCCATAAATTTCAGGGAGCTCAAGGTTCTGGATATGTTTGGCATTTCTAAGACCCTGAGAGAAGTTTAACCACTTCTCAGGGAGACTGTTGACAAAGCCAACATTTATCTCATGTTTGGACAGGGTGACACCATCATTGGTTAGTTCATTTAGGAGGGTCTTATACCGAGTATAGGTCTCAGAAAGACTTTCAGAATCTTTGGCCCTGAAATATTGTATTCAAGATTCAGGTCCATGATTCTATTCTCCTTGGTATCAGAAGGGCCTTCATAGCTATGAAACAGGTCAGTCCAGGTCTGCTTGGTAGTAGGACAGTTGATCACTGATTCCATTATATCATCAGGAAGACATGATATAATGATGCTTTTTAGGCGCTGGTCTTGATTGACCACCCTCCTTTCATCTTGGGTCCACTGAGCTTCAGGTTTGACTAAACCCTGAGCAGTTGTTGGGATATATGGACCATCATTAATTAACTTAATGTAATATGGTTCCATCCCAGTCAAGTAGCAAAGCATTCACTTTTTCCACTTCTTGAATTTTCCAACCTCAAGTCGAGGGGCAGTAGCTGAATAACTTCCACCCTTTTTATCGACAAGTTGGGGAACATCTGAGTCAGCCATGGTGGGATCTTGATTTTAAAAACTTTGAGCACTCTTTTGTTTTGAAAACAGATTAAGAAAAGTTTTACAAACCAGAGGCTCTGATACCACTTGTTGGTCCCGTTTACTAAGTTAATAGTTAACTAAAGAGTTAACCTAACCAAGTTCCATGACTTTTAACTCAGATATATAAGATTAACAACAAAGATAAAATGTAAAGAAAAGAGACACGATATTTTCAACGTTTAATTCTTATTAGAAGGTAATCAAAAGAATTATACCCAAGTGTTTGCGGAATAACACTTGGGATTGAAACGGCAAGTATGGTGTGGACTCCGTCATCTCGCCGCCAAAATACTTCTCGGACTGCCTTGATCTACTTCTGACGCCGTCATGTGTTAGCATTTTCCAGGCCGTCATGCATTTTACTCTTGACACCCTACCTTGTGACGCCGTCAAATCTGTACTGGGTCGTCATGGAAAGTCATAAAAATTACTCTTGACGCCGTCAGAAATTCCTTCTTGACGCCGTCACCTACTGTTCCCAGCTTGGAAAATTGAGACTTTGTCGTTTTCTTCACTTTTATGCTCCAAAAACGTCCAAAATGCCTTCTTTTCCAGATTTCACTCCCAAAGTACCTAAAATCACAAAAGGAACGATTTAGGGCAATATTTGATCAAATAAATTCAATTACGGGCTTAAATGACCCCCTAAAAGTGGTTCATTTTTTGCCTCATCATATACCCTTACACTTGAGATTTGCTTGTCCTCAAGCAAATGCGCTTTTATTCTAGTCAAAATACAAGTTAGGGGTCATTTAACACTAATATAAATGTAATTACAACAAATAATCGTTCCACTAAAGACCAATAGACAAGCACGGAGGTCATACACAAGCACCTCACAAATAGTGTTTAGATACTCACATCTCTCGGGTGTAATAAAGTATAAATTACAATATGGAAACGGAAGTTATCTCTCACTACTTGTCATAGCAAAATATATTACCATAGGCTTGGGAAAGGATCAAACCTCCACCACATGGCGTAAGCACCTAGGATAAACTATCAAAGAGGTCTTTTAAAGGGTTGTAACGTTAGGTGTAGGGATATGAAATACACGGTTTTGTTGGTTAAAGGCAGTCTTTACTGGTGGCGAGTTAACAATCTTGGTCAATTACATGTACAATATGGCGTTGCTAAGCCAAGACTAGACTCGACTTAGGCTAATGAATGAAAAATAACAAAAACATAAAAAGAACATAGAATGAAAAGGGATGGTAGTCCGTATGTTTTTTTCTCTTTTTCTTTTTCTATTTTTTTTCTTTTTCTTGATTTTTCGATTTTTTTTTTTTTTTTTTTTTTTTTTTTTTCATACACTCTTACCCTACCATCCAGAATAATACATCATAGGGGATGAACATTCCCCTAACACTTGAATTTTTACATACTTTACAATAAACTAATCTAATGACTCGAATTAAGATAATCAAAACACTTGGAGCACTTTTAAGATTAACGTACGTATGGGGGTAATAAATGATGTTCTTCCCCATTACTCCATAAATAAGTACTTTACCCATGAGTCCCAATCATCCCAAAACAATATGTACAAGGACATGACTCGACTTAGCAACCATGTAATCAATTAGATAGTTAACTTAGGGTTTAACAAATAACAATAATGCACTAAAAATGAGCGCATACACGGAAGGCTAAGGCGATTTGGGGGTACATTTAAGTGGGGTGTAACAAATTCTTCCTTTAAGTAAAATGCTTAAAGTTAGAAACGAAAAGATAGGCTCGGAGGGGTGTACTAGGGGTTTCGTGTACTAAAAATGAGTACATCGCTAAGGTATGGGAAAAATTAGTTGACTTAAGTAGTCAAGAAATATGACTTAATTGGTCAAGAAATTATAATACGGGTTTAACACAAGGGTGATCCTAATGCCTCTTATCATGTAGTAAATCCTACTACACGAATGTAGTCTCACTAGCGGTCTCGGGAAGCATCACTAATGCAAGTTCTAGAATCTAAATGCTACCGGTACACTCATAAGCACTAATAGTAAATGCTTTTCCTATCAAATCTAAAGGCGAACCTCACATATTTGGGTGGAAAATTTTTTCTGAATATACGGTTATGTGCTAGTCATACAATCTCCTATCCATGAGACGCTTGCTATGGCTAAAGTTTCACTCCTAAATGTTGTAAAAAATTTTAAATTTGGCGCTGAAATTGCACTAACAAGTATTTCTCATAGTTTTATTACACACCTACCATTAAACAAAGCAAACTCAAGCGAAAGTGCATATGTAAGGTATCATCATTTTACCCTCCCCTTACACTTAGGATGAACATTGTCCCGAATGTTCAAGTAAAGAATGTAAAAGTGAAAAAGTAAAAAGAATAAAATCAAATACTCCCCTGATTCGCTCGGTATGGATAATAAGGTGGCCAGGTTAAATCTTCCTCCAAGAAAATGAACAATCAAAGCTTCCCTTCTAAAATATAAATCATCTTCTTGTCATACATAACCTGTAAATCCTGAGAAAATAGACAAGACAACCTCGCATAAAATCGGCGGCATCCTATATAAGTTACTAAATCCTAGAAAACAAAGTAAGATATAATGCTTGTGGAATGAAGTTTGCAGATTTCCTGGAGATTAAAAAACTTAATAATTCACATAAACCATAAGACTCCGTTAGAAAAACAAAACCGGTAAAATTTCCAGATTTTTTTACCCGTGACGCCGTCAAGAGTTAACTCGTGACGCCGTCAGGATTGACCTGCAGAAATTCTTATGTTAAGTTTCTGGAAAATTTCTGAAAAAACTTGGTTCTACTTCCTTGAAAATCATGCAAAACTTCATTATGACTCAATACAAGCATTTGACTCTAACAAATACGAATATACATGTTCATTTAACATTGTGGAGAATCATGATCGAGTTGTTTCTTAAAAACATATTTGGGGTTTCCCCTTACACTTATCTTTTGCAAAAATACCTTTAGGTGGAGTTAAGACTAAGCCAAAACAACAAAGTAAAGTATTTCCACATTTTAATTGAGAAACATGATCTACCAACAATAGAAATAAAGCATGCATACGGAAGCAAATAACAAAACAAACAAAAAAATGAAGTGAAAATCACACAAAGCATGGGTTGCCTCCCAAGAAGCGCTTTTCTTTATTTACGAGTCTTGTAGCTAGACTCAAGGTCATGGGTTACTACGTGACCTCGTCATTTGTTTCATTCTCTAGGTCGTCTTGATGCGTGGGAATCGCAACAGGCTTTACCTCTCGAGGGATCTCGAGAAGCTTACAACCCCCACCAGGCAGTGTACCTGATCGTTGTAGTATAGTATAGTGACAAGTACCGGGGGATTGATCGTTCAGCTTAGGAATAGTGTCGCTAGGATTAGAAAACCTAATTAATAGTTCTAAAGGTGATGGATGATTATTTTTGTATTTTTATATTTTTATGAAAGCAAGTAAAATCTCGGGTTTTGGAAGAGTGGGCGGAATTAGTTGCTATTCAACTAACCCAAAACTAATATATATTCAAAATAAAATACTGAAAATGAAATTAAACTAAATTATACTAAGGTTGTGAGCAGTAATTGGAGAAATTGTGTTTACTTAGACTTCACTACTCCCTAGACATCTTTTACACGTTAATTACTTGTTATACTTGTATGGATGACGGATTGTATTCCTTAATACCATTCGTGGGGTGGCATACATAACTCCCCAACTCTATGAGCTCTTATCTCCTCCTACACCATGACCCAACACAACTATAGGGATTGTAAACAGTGGCTTATGCATTAAATACAACCAATAAAGACCTAGTACGCCTCGGTTCATGTTTCTTAAGACGTTCAAGCATGTTACCATTTGGAGATCTGCCAGTTTTCTTTAGCCTAACATATAAAATCATTCGTCCAAGACAAGAATAGACAAGTAATCAACACATAATCAACATCTAGGTTTCATTAGATCTAAGCAAACACAAAAGAGATCTAGCCTAGCATAATGGAATTGAGACAAGAACAAGATATAAACAACCAACACATAGACATATTGATTGAATTAGAAGAACACTTATCTCAATTACAATGCAAGGTATCAAGGGTTTGGAACCCTTGAAAAACCTGTAAAAGATACACCAAATTCGTCTTTAGGGTTTCACCAAAACTTCTCCTCTTTAATGAAAAAACTAGAAAACTATATATAGGAAAACTGGGCTGACGGCATCAAGACAAGCATGTGACGCCGTCACCTTGCCGCCAAATACTTCCTCGGACGGCCTTGATCTACTTATGACGGCCTATGTGACGCCGTCACCAACCACGGTATTTTATTCTTGGTACTTTGACGCCGTCAGGATGACTTTTGACGCCGTCATCAACTACGGTGTTTTATTCTTGATGTCTGACGCCGTCAGGGTATAACTCTTGACGCCGTCACCTAGTGTCTTCAGCATGGAAAATTGATACTTTGCCGTTTTCTTCACTTTTATGCTCCAAAAACGTCCAAAATGGCTTCTTTTCCAGAATTCACTCTCCAAGTACCTAAAATCACAAAAGGAACGATTTAGGGCAATATTTGATCAAATAAGGTCGGATTCGGGCTTAAATGACCCCCTAAAAACGGATCATTTTTCGCCTCATCACGTCTTCTAAACCAGTTTTGTATTCCGGACCTAGTTGCAAGCATTCTTTGTAGAAACCAAGCATCCTATTTCTCACATACTCTACTCCTCTACGTCTATCCTCATCATTCCTATAATAAGCAGCTTGTTTGTGTTCCTTTTCGAAATTAGAGAGAAGGCGGTATTGCTCAATTTTGTACGGCATTTGGTAGGCAACCTCATCATTCTCTTCCTTGAATCTAACTATACCTAAAGTCGGGTCATAACTCATCCTAGTGGCCTCAACAAATGGTTTCCCGAATATTATTTGGCTTAGGCAAGCATCTATCACTGGGCGAGTGTCCTCTACTATCATAAAATCTATCTCATAAGTGAGATTGCCTATAATCACATGCAATCCCTTCACTCTTCCTGCAAAATTACTTATCAAATTCTTACTGGGCATCATCCTAAAATCAAGTTGCTTCTTCATTACCCAATTGTAGTAGGTCCTAGTCATGATGTTCACAGGAGATCTAGGATCGATGTAAGCTTTCCATATATGCATATGCCCAATGTTGCATGGTATGTTAATGTTATAGGGGTCTCCCATTTTGATAAGGGGTGTGCCAAGGATATATGGTCTCTCGGGACTATCGAATAAATCCTTATGGTATTCCCGTTCTTCCTTGGTGGGCATCTTATCAAAGTATTATTCTTTAGGCTCTACTTCCTCTAATTCTTCTCCCCTATTAACCTCAACTTCCCTACTCTCATCCCTAATCTCGGTTTCAACTCTAACTTCATCCTTGTCACTCTCTTCTATTTCCTTATCCATTGGCTTAATGGTGACAACATTGACAAAGTGGACATGTTTAGATGATGAGGGGTCCTTAATTTGGGTTCCACTATTGGTGTCCCTAGTGTCCTTCCTAGGTGTAGCTAACGCTTGGTTGTTGAGGGCTTTCAACAAGTTGTCTATCTTATTGGTCATCTCCGTTTGTTGTTGGTTGAATTCGGTTTCAAACCTAGCTATGCGGGCTTCTTGAGATGCCATGAATTTTGACATCAATCCTTCAAGATTGTTGGTACTACCATAGTTGTTGGAAGGATTGTTGTTGAAAGTACGGTTGGAGGGTGGACCGTTTGGTTGGTAACGAATAGGTAGATTGGAAGAATTGAGTTGATTTTGTTTCCACCTAAGGTTTGGGTGATTTTTCCAAGAGGGGTTGTATGAATCACCGTAGGGGCTTGGCTCGGGCGTGAAAGTGTACCACTTATCTCCTGCTTCGTCGGTACGTGAGGATGCGTAGTCCGCAAAAGCTGTTCCGGGGAGTTCCACACAATCACGAGTGTCATGGGGACCATTACATAATTCGCATGAAGAAGTGATTTTGTTCACTTGGCTTGAAGGCTTGGGAGCTTCATAGGATTTCATGAGAAACTTGACTTGGTACTCAAGTTCCATGATCCTACGGTCGGGAGTGCTAGAGTTGTTCAAAGGCAAAGATATTGCCTTGACCGTTTTGTTCAAATCACAGGGATCATTCCAACTTTCGTTGTCATAGAGAGCAAGATCTTCTATGAGTTCCCATGATTGTTCCGCACTTAGATCACGTAGCTTACCACCGGCCGATTGGTCAATGGTTCGCCATGTGGAGAGATTGATATGGTCATAAAAGATTTGGACTTGGAGCCAAAGATCTATGCCATGATGAGGGACTTTTTGGAGTAAGTCCTTGAAACGAGTCCATGCTTCATAAAGAGTTTCACCTTGACGTTGTTGGAACATCAAGATTTCATTTCTAAGCTTAGTAGTTCTCCCCGGTGGGAAAAATTGAGCAAGGAAACGAGTGGTGAGATCATCCCATGTGGTGATGGATCCCGCGGGTAAACGCTCAAGCCATTGACTAGCTTGATCCCGTAGAGAGAATTGGAATAGGCGTAATCGGGTAGTCTCTCTAGTTTCAACACTTAGGTCTATAGAATCTACGATTTTAAGGAAGTCCTTAAGATGTTGATTTGGATCTTCGGAACGAAGTCCACGGAATGCACATCCGCTTTGCACCAATTGGATGGTGTCGGATCTCAAGGTGGTCACATTGGCTCCGGTGAGCTCAATGGTGTTTCGGTAGCCTTGGTGGCTAGGTCGGGAATACTCTCCTAAGGTTCGGGGCCTAAGGGGTTCTAGTGGTGGGTTTTGTTGTGGTTGGATGACGGGTTCAAAGATGTTCCCATTGTCCATGGTGTCGGGTGGTGAAGAGTTACGAACAAAGACACAAAGAAGAAGATAGACTAAAGAAACCTAAAAAATAAAAATAAAATCTTACTAGAAAGGAATCTAGCAAGTAGACCTAATAAAAAGAAATTCTAACCTAGACAATAACTATTCCCCGGCAACGGCGCCAAAAAACTTGATACGTGGGAATCGCACCAGGCTTTACCTCTCAAGGGATCTTGAGAAGCTTACAACCCCCACCAGGCAGTGTACCTGATCGTTGTAGTATAGTATAGTGATAAGTACCGGGGGATTGATCGTTCAGCTAGGAATAGTGTCGCTAGGATTAGAAAACCTAATTACTAGTGCTAAAGATGATGGAAGATTATTTTTTTATTTTTATATTTTTTTAGAAAGCAAGTTAAAATCTCGGGTTTGAAGGATTTGGGCGGAATTAGTTGCTAGTCAACTAACCCAATACTAAAAATGCAATCAAAATAAAATACTAGAAATGAAAATAAACTAAATTAACTAAGGTTGTGAGCAATAAGTGGAGAAAATGTGTTTACTTAGATTTCACTACTCCCTAGACATCTTTTACGCGTTAATTACTTGTTATTGTTGCGTGGATGACGGATTGTATTCCTTAATACCATTCATGGGGTGGCGCACTTACTTCCCCAATCCTATGAGTGCCTACTTCACTCCTATGTCGAGCTGTTAAAAACTCCTAACATTGGATCATTTGAAATTACTCATGCAGTAAATACAACCAATAAAACCTAGTGCACATTGGTTCATGTTTCTTAAGACGCTCAAGCATGTTACCATTTGGAGATCTGCCAGTTTTCTTAAGCCTAACATCGAAATCATTCATCCAATACAACCATAAACAAGTAATCAACACATAATTAACATCTAGGTTTCATTAGATCCAAGCAAACACAAGATAGATCTAGCCTAGCATGATGGAATTAAGACAAGAACAAGATATAGACAACCAACATAGACATATTGATTGAATTAAAAGAATACTTATCTCAATTACACATGAAAGGGATCAAGGGCAAAGAACCCTTGAAAAACCTGTAAAAGTCGTCTTAAGTTCGGACCTAGGGTTTCTCCAAAACTCCTCTTTTTTTAATGTGAAAATTAGAAAACTATATATAGGAAATAGGGGCTGACGGCGTCAAGACAAATCTTGTGACGCCGTCATCTCGCCGCCAAAATACTTCTCGGATTGCCTTGATCTACTTCTAACGCCGTCATATGTTAGCATTTTCCAGGCCGTCATGCATTTTACTCTTGACGCCCTACCTTGTGACGCCGTCAAATCTGTACTGGGTCGTCATGGAAAGTCATAGAAATTACTCTTGACGCCGTCAGAAATTTCTTCTTGACACCGTCACCTACTGTTCCCAGCTTGGAAAATTGAGACTTTGCCGTTTTCTTCACTTTTATGCTCCAAAAACGTCCAAAATGCCTTCTTTTCCAGATTTCACTCCCAAAGTACCTAAAATCACAAAGGGACGATTTAGGGCAATATTTGATCAAATAAATTCAATTACGGGCTTAAATGACCCCCTAAAAGTGGTTCATTTTTTGCCTCATCACTCACTGAACCCATCATCTTCTTCTTGGCTTAGATTCCACTCACTGAGTTCCGCCTCACTGAACGGTGAACCTTTCAACATAGACTCGCTCCAAGTATCCTGAAGATGACTCACTGAGATATTGTTCACTCAGTGACTTGTTTGTATATACGGATAATAGACACTTAGGTTATTTTATGTTCAAATCCAAGTTTAAAGGAAGCTTGGGGAATTCGGTGACCGAACAAGATGTTACATTGAAAAGAGTCTCTTAACATGTAATTTTTTAAAATGTATAAGTTACATAAACTATTTTAAATATAAAGCGATGACATTAATGTTGGAGATCTTTTATATTCATTTTCGTGCGATGCACACAGGTTTGGAATGCCTCAGGACCCATGCAATGCACACATGTTGGTTCTAATTGTTTTTTGTAATGTTCGGGACTAGTTTTCGGTTCATGTTTGAAACTCTCATTTTTTGTGAAAGACGAACTTCATTGTTCAAATAAATAACATTATGAAAAGCGAACTATAAAACAAATTTCCTTTTTAACAAAACTATAAAAACATAAAACATTAAAGTAATTAGTATATTCAAGAGTATAAATTATAACTCGTATAATAAAAAATCAGATCCAATGACCCAAGTCCGAATCATAAACCCGCTCTAATCAATCAATAGACCCGACATTTAACTAAACATAATTTTCTTCTCCTTTATATACTTCTTCGATTTAGAAGATTCTCATTGTTAAGATGATAGTGTGAAGATATTTTTATTATATACTACCCCATTTTCAATATGTAACATCGACATAATTTACACAGTCATATCAAATATCAAAGTCACGCAATATTCCAAGACATTTAATTAAAAAAGTGACATTAACACACCGCAAGACAAAAAACTACATTAAGAGCAAAACTATTAAAACGCACCAATAAAGTGTAGTAATAATTATTGACTAAAACTTGAATGCTCGTCACATTATTTTCAATAAACTTACTTGCTAACTAATCAATAGTATTAGCCTGTTTATCGGTATTACATGAACTAAAATATTGCATGTTTGATTTGTAACATACGATCAATATGAATTCTAAGTATTCATTCCACCGGTGGCCGTGGCGTTGTTCTTGTCGTTGTTGTCTTTGTCGTTGTTGTTCATTGGCCTTTTGCATGTTTTGTTCTTGATAAAATTTTTGTGACTTCTCGATTTATTTCTTTAATGCTTCTTGACGTGCTGCAAAAAACAATTAGATATAGTTGATCGTTAGTAACTTAAATACAGTACTCAATATATTGCATTTTTGATCAAATTGAAAATTTTCGTGCATGTTCCACTTAATAGATATGACAACGATGTGTAGGATCTCTTAAAACATTAGAGAAAATGATGTTACTACCAAACCTCCTAAGCACCATCTTTATTTCCTACATTGTAACAGACACAAAACACACGTGAAATTTACATAAAATAATATAAATCAATCTGCTAAATAAGTAAGACGATATGATGCTTACTTTACCACCATAATAAGTTGTAGCTCAATATGCACGCGGTGTGTAGGAATTTGTGGTTTGTTGTGTGTGATTTTTGACACATTATATAGTTGATAAAATATTTGTAACTCATGGACGGGAAGGTAAAAAGATTAACCACTATTAATTGAGACGTTTGAGTTGCTTGAAATCAATGTACACATACTAATTGAGATGTTTGAGTTGCTTGGATCCAATGTTGAAGGCTTCATATGATAGAATCAATTCTTGGGATATTTATTATGACCCCTTTACATTTATAAGGATACTTAAGCTTTATATAATATAATAATAATTACTTTTTAATATAAAATAAATAAATAAATGTCTCACTAAAAACCAAAAGAAGACAAAAAATAAATATAGTTTATACAATATATCACAACTTATGAGAAAATATATTTAAATAATTTCAAAAATAACTTATGAGCATGTGATTTGCACAACCCCAAAACTAAGGGCTTCAGCCCCAAAAGCAAATCCAATGCCTCCCAACCAAATGGCATTTTATGAGTCCAAAGTTAATCCAATACCAAATTCATCAAAACAAACAGACCCTTAGGTATTGTTTCTTGATATTTTTCTCATTATGTGTGGATTGATGTGTTTCAAAAGTTTGTTCATTTTGGTTCATATGTTACAAACCAATTTAAGTGTGAAATTAAAGCATTTCAGTGTGACCATGGTGGTAAGTTTGACAACACTGACCTTTTTAGTCTATTTGAGCAAAATGGTATCCAAATGAGTTTCACTTATCCCAAAACATCTCAACAAAATGGGAAATCAGAGCGGATGATCCAAACCATAAATAATGTTATCCGTACTCTAATTTTCCAAGCCTATCTTTTGCCAGGTCGAGACTCTACATATAGCCGTCTACCTTTTTAACCTACTTCCATTCACCACTAGTAATAATGACATCCTTGCACAAATTATTCAACAAAGAACCCGATTACTCTCACCTTCGCATCTTTGGGTGCCTTTTCTACCCAAACCTAGACTCTCCTCATAAACTAACACCTCGCGCCACACCTTGTATTTTTAGGCTATCCCGCATACCATCACGGATACCGATGTCTCAACCTCTCGAAAAAAAAAATGATTCTTTCCCAACATGTTACATTTAATGAACAAAAATTTCTTATGGTTCAATCTCAAATATCAACCCCTTCCCCCTTATGATTTTCTTAAACCGACACCCCTTATCCACACTTTAATTAAAAACGGTACCCTCCCTCTATCTATGGCTTAAATGAGCTAGTCCTTCAAAAATGCATTAATAAGTGTCTTATAAAATTTATTAGACAAAATGTCATTCATATGTAAATATGTAGTATATATTTACTGAACCACTCTAAACAAGCACAACTTAATATATCCTATTAATCTTATAGGTGATCAATTTTTGTAATGTGGTGCAAATTACCATAGGTAAAGTAATAGTTACAATAATTTCATTTCATTTATTATGATCATCATTATGGAGGTTGGTTAGGCTTGATTGGTTGTGTAACACCCCAAAAATTTTGGAACACATCGAAAGTCTTATTCGGGGTAGTTACGTAATTGATCACAGTCAAACTCATAGGAACATAGTTCGAAAGATAGATTTTATATCATTTAATGAAAACTCAATATTAAAAGTTACAAAATATTTTCATAAAGTAAAATGCTTCCAAAAGAGGTGGTGAGTTTGAAAAGAATGATAAGTTTATTTAAAAGCAAAGGGAGGTCCTGTGCCCTTTTGCCAGCTCCGCACCATCATGCCGCTAATTTCCTGAGATAAATATGCTAAAAAGTCAACATTAAGGTTGAGTGAATTCGCCGTTTTAAAGGTAATTGAATGTAGTTTCATTTAAAAATAATTAAAAGGATTGATTCCAAACTTAATTAAGTCGTTAATGCAAAATACTTCAAACTAGTCAAAACCGTATGTCACGTTTTAATATAAAACTACCTTTTTGCTAAAGCTCTCTAGTCGGACATCTTCAGTAAATGAATTTTTGAAAAATGGTTTCATTGACTTGATATTAATTAATTCTTGAATTGGGGAGGAAAATTATTTTCAAAAACAAAATCGAGCAAGTATATATTTTTGTATCTAACATGCTAAACAACTACGAATATCGTTGTGTGTAATATGCTAAATGATTATTTGATTTTGATTGATTGCTTATGTTATAATATTTTAGTAACTCACTTAGATATGTAGACTAAGTTGATTAATCATGTGTGACGAAAACAATTATTTTACACAATTATCCTTCCAACTGTTCTAGTGTTAAAATACGCCACCTTAAAATATGTAACACTTCTTCAACATGATTTCTAAAACATTGCATGCACTTATCTTGGTTGGCCATGGGTTGTCTAATCAAGATAAAGGTTTATAACAATACATTAGTATTTAAGTAAAATAAAATGTATTCTTGAACCTTGCATGCATTTGAACACACACTAATTGTTTCAAACATGTAGTCATAAACTACTCTTTTTCATAAGTTATGTATTATATAAAAATGGTTAGGATAATTATTTTTTTACTTATGAAATGTCAAAAATTGCGCATATTATATGTAATAATAAATAGTTTTTGCACACAAAAATAAATGACAAACTTAAATCATGAAGTTAACATGTCATTGTTATTAACCTCACACATACAACAAGTATTAAATTTGATGGAGCACATTCCATAAATCTTTACTAATTTTCTTTATTAAAAAGAGTGATTGTGAGGGTCAAGAAAGATTTTGAACTTATATCGATTCATTATTCAAATTATGATTGATATAATTATCGAATCTAATTGACAAGATTTTGAGTGTGGACATGAAATTGGATTCATTATTTGTTTAGCTTCAAGATATAACAAAACATGTCATCTTGAACCTACATACTCAATAACTCTCGATTGGTATTTAAATAATGACATCCTACTCGGGACAAAAATTATATGCATCGGATCATAACTCACACTTGTGTTGATGATGTCATATTGAGTCTAATGTCCAATGGTTGTGTTCCAAACATTAAACTAATATGTTTAAAAGATGATTAAAAGACACAACGAAGTAGGATTGACGACTTGGATGTTTCATCCGAAATATTCAAGCAATTTACATTGCAACGCAATTCGTAAATGCGTCATTTCCGAAAACCCAAACACGAGCAAACAAACAACATATGTAGACTTTGCTCATGAATGAGTCAAGACTCAGAATCACATGTCAAGTAAAATATTACATATAATACATCATCAATCTTTAAGAAGATAACATGTATCTAAAAAGGATAATTTATACAACGTGTGTCACTACATAAACAAGTAAAATTTATAAATCACGTTATAACTAAAAATACTAGTTTTCATTAGTAACTCATAAGAGTGAAAAGGTTTTTCTCTTAAATAAGCATGTTTGTCAAATGATACAATATGTTTTCTTTCAATAATACAAAGTAAAAGATTACACGATCAATTAAGGTAAGTAATCTTTATTAGACTCTTTTTCTCAAGATTTACTAAGGAATATTCTTGAAACCAAAACACGTGATTTAAATACCGCACTTGCCTTTGTTAGGATGTTGTGTAAGACATGTCATTTTCATTAACCGAATTTTAATATATTGATAGTTGGGTTATATTAGGATATGTTCTAGCGGTATTGGCCAATACCATCTTTGGAAAACCTCGATTGGAAAGTATAGGAATTCCAATTTTTTTAATATGAGAATGGCTACTGGAGAACCTATTGCACTAGAATTTCAATTTAACCTAATGGTTGAATTTCTTCTGGGAGAGAAGTTGGGTTTGTGGTAAACCTGTAAAAGTGGTCGTGTTTAGCCTTAACTGAGCACCGCTAGTAATAGTCTCATATCCATTCTCTAACATGAAAAATTGCCTTTCCTACATTTGAATAAAGACATTTTACATAAATGATCTTCATCTCCCATTAGGATTGGACTTTAAACAAATAGTAATTAGGATTATCCTTAACAAACCTAGATTACTTGCATATATAGGCTTGATGTTTGAAAACAACAACTTGTTCTTGTGAAACTTGTTTAAATGTCTTGATGCTCTCTTAAATGCTTAATGCTTGCTTGCTTAATTATTGGATGCATGTTCATTAGAAAGATACTGCTTTAGGCCCATGATACATGCTCTTATGTGCTATATGTCAACATGTTTTACTTAATGCTTGTCTTCATAGTAATCATGTTTTGTATGTATCTCTTTACATGACTTACATGTTATTTATGCACCTAAACTATGTTGGACTAGGTATGCCTTTAATGATACCTCCTAGATGTCATATATTCTTACATGCTAATGTCCTTGATTGTTATGTGATGCATGTTCAAATGACTTATATGCTTAAATCTCTGATTCTTGGGTAAGTAGGCTTATTCCTCCTAACACTTAGATCATAATCTTCCTTTAAGGTGTCTAGTGTCACAATCCGCCTTATTACCTAAACCATTTCTTAATCATTTGATTATTCGTATCCTTTAAACTGGGAAAAACACAAACTGGAGAGAATCTGCACCCTACTGATGGCGGTCCCTTATTGCATTGGCTGTTCCTTATCTTTAAAGGACCGTCCAATGATTTAAAGGACCATCCCCAGTAGAGGTGTCATGAATTGGTTCATTGTTTTTCCTCTTCTGCAACTTGTCGAAAACTCACAAAGAAGCATCTTCCTCATAACCTTTCATCACTAAAACCTCAAACCAACAATGTGAAATGAGAAACTGAGTTATCCTTGTTCTACCAATATCGAGTCATCCACCATTTCCATGCCCTCAAAGAAATCAACAGTCATCCACCAATTACTCCACCGAGTCATCTTCACAAGAAGATTCCACCATGTAACTAAACAAGTGTGTCATTACCACTGACAATTGAGGTCAAACAACCTTTCATGATACATATACCTATGTTCACCCTTGTGTCGCTCGTTGAAACAAAGGGCAAACGTCATATCCATACACTCATTAACATATTTGTCTATGTCGTCAAAAGTGAAGTGAATTTCATTATGAAATGCGTCTTTTCCACTTTCTAGCAAGTGAAGAACACAAAGAAGATATCCAAGCTTCAAGTGTTGTCTAGCCATCACTACCTCATTCACATATCCAAGTGAATTTCATTATGAAATGCGTCTTTTCCACTTCCTAGCAAGTGAAGAACACAAAGAAGATATCCAAGCTTCAAGTGTTGTCAAGCCATCACTACCTCATTCACATATCCAAGTGAATTTCATTATGAAATGCGTCTTTTCCACTTCCTAGCAAGTGAAGAACACAAAGAAGATATCCAAGCTTCAAGTGTTGTCGAGTCATCACCACCTCATTTCACATAGCCACCTTCGGTTGTCAACCAACAAAACACATTAAAATTCCATGATTCCCAATCATCTATTATCCTAACCTCAATCCTCTAGAACACTCATTGTCACCAACATACTCACCTCCAATGACGAATCCAACTAACTCATTGTATGTGCAAACATTCCTTTCTTTATCCCCACATACAAATCTATAACCACCAACTTCAATTATGGAGTCTCCTATCTTTCATCTCAGCTTCACACCATCCTTGCCAAACTTTGGCTCAAAACATCCTCTCTTTATTTCAGTCTATCCTTTCCCACTTCTCCACTTTATAGAGTCATCTCATCCTCATCTAGGAGCATATCATCCTTACCCATATCACCTAGACACTAAACACTTATTTTGGAAGATGTTAGAGAATGGTGTGTTAATCAACTATCATATATGTTTAGTTTCAATCCCTTTCATGCCATGCTTTAGAATAATCATAATTAAGTCATGCATGTATTGATCTTCGATAATGTCATCCTATATATATCATCATTATTATATATGTGCACTTGTCTACTAACTTTTTTTTGTAGCATTACTTCATTGCTCAATTCTTTGGTAGCCAAAACTAGTTTTGAGCATACACCAAGGGGGAGCATTTGCAAGTGTTGGCGCATCTACATACTTTCTTGCTTGAAACTAACCCTTGATGTAGGTTAAGAAGGATGCAATGAGCTAGGGGGAGCTCAAGGATATGCTAAAGTCAATAAGGATGCAATAAGCTAGGGGGAGCTCGGAAGTAGTTGAGTAAATGGTTCAGAGTTGGTTAAATCATGGCGGCAGGAGCAAGGCTTCACTAGGATGACGCACGCTCAATTCATTTAATGATGGGGAGTTTGGGATTTTCTAATACATTGGGGGATCATCTTTCATTCTATATGCTCAAGATTGTCTTCTCAAGTTAATGCCGATCTTCTTCAACCTCAACATTGGCGAAACCTTTTTGCTTTGACAAAAGGGGGAGAGAGGAAGTGTAAACTAGTAACTTCTACACTTTACTATGAGTTACGGTTTACATATTTGTCATCATCAAAAAGGGAGAGATTGTTAGTGCAAACGTTACAACGTTTTCTCTATACAATGTCTTCATGTTTTAATGATGACAAACGGGTAACTTGTAATACATAACGTAAAGTGCACAAGTTACTCGTTCACACATCAACGTCTCTTGACATCACTTCAGGTATGTACAAACACTCTTTACCAACTTTGTTAAGTGATTAAAGAAAATATTTTTGTCCTTAAACCTTACATTTTATAAATGTGACAAAACATTTTTTTTACAAAAATAAACTAGACAATTTATTTTTTTATTAATAAAAAAATGTTTAATAAGAAAAATAAATTTGAAATTTGAATTTAAAATTGTCCAAATGTCCTTATTTCCCGCCTAAATCAGATAAAATTTCACCAGGTAACATTTGACCACAAAAGGACAAAAACTATCGGGAAGGTCCCTTAAATAGGTGACGGTCCCTTATTGATAAGGGACTATGCAAGGTTTAAGGGACCGTCCCTGGCATCTCGTGTTGGCTATAAATATTGACCCATTTTCATCAGAAAATCCAACCCTCTTTGCACAAAAATTTCCTGGTCTTTCCTTTTCATTCTTTGATCACTATAACTCTTTGGTATGTGTTTATAAGTGATCCCGTCATCCACTACATCATGTGCAAGAACACTCGAAGTTTTCTGGAATCAAAGTGTTATTGAGTCCACACACCAACTAGTGTTATGATTTCCTCTACCTCATGGGTAAGAGAAGAACTCTAGACATAGATAAAGATTCGAGATATTTATAGGTGTCCACACACAAACGTAACAAGTGTTAGGGTGATAGGTTCTATAAATGTTGTCAATGTCTCTGACTTGTGTGTGAGCCGAGGATGGGGTTATTTGTATAGACTTGGATGGTGATGCATATCCAAGAAATATTGTAACTAGAATAGGTCATGAAATTGTTGTATGGAGTGTGGTGTCCTAGTATGTAAGCTAGGAGTTAGTTGAGTCGGTGTGTGAAGGCTTCGATCGGGTGATGATCTAAGTGAGTCTCGTGTGAAGGCTTCGATTGGGTGAAGATCCAAGTCTGTCTTAGTGTGAAGATTCAAGTGAGTGGAAGTGCTCGTATGTGTGAAGGCTTAGATCGTGTGTCGATCTAAGTGGGACAAGAGTGCTTGTTCGTGTGGCCGCGTAGGCCTTGGTGTAGATTGGTTCTAGCTAGGATTAGGACTCGACATTCCGCTTAGTGTCGTTAAACTTGGTGTAAGATTGTGTACGGTTTGTTCCACTATAAAGGAGCGTGTTGATTAGTGAAGTTAATCTCGAGTGTGAGACTCGGGGAGTGGAGTAGGACGAACAGGTGCTTCATGCCGAAACACTATAAATCATCGTGTCCGGTTTACGTTTTCTCTTCCTTGCTCTTTACTTCTATTTTTGCATTACATTTATGTTTGTGTGGCTTGATGTGTATGTGCTTGTAACATCAACCAGTTATCTTAGAAACGCAAAATACAAGAAAACTTAATCACACGAAATAAAACTGACAAACCTACTGGTGGCGGTCCTTTATCAACCGACGGTCCCTCAAATGATAAAGGATCGTCCACCTATTGACAGGACCGTCCCCAGTGTAATCTGAATTAGATTAGAAACATTTAAACCTTGTGTCAAGCTTATGTGATTGCTTGTTATGAGTAACTTAACCACTATTCATATTTAGTCACGCTTGATCGGAAATTTGATACGAAACATTTTAAGTTTTAAAGAGGAAAGTATTCACCCCCTCTACATTTCTACAATGTGGATTCTGCACTAACTACGGTGTAGAGGTTCATTTACTTATGCCGTAGCAAACATTCATCAAGACTACGGCGTAGCTCACTCCATGACTACGGAGTAGAGATTTGCTAAAGGGCACTATGGAGTAGCAACTCTCCACCTATGGCGTAGACCTTAATTTGAGGCAGTAAAGAACTCACGAGGCCAAAGAAGAAGTTACGACATAGTTACCCTAGCAACTATTGATACGTGGGAATCGCACCAGGCTTTACCTCTCAAGGGATCTTGAGAAGCTTACAACCCCCACCAGGCAGTGTACCTGATCGTTGTAGTATAGTATAGTGACAAGTACCGGGGGATTGATCGTTCAGCTAGGAATAGTGTCGTTAGGATTAGAAAGCCTAAATACTAGTTCTAAAGGTGAGGGATGATTATTTTTGTATTTTTATATTTTTATGAAAGCAATTAAAATCTCGGGGTTTGAAGGATTTGGGCGGAATTAGTTGCTAATCAACTAACCCAATACTAAGATGCAATCAAAATAAAATACTAGAAATGAAAATAAACTAATTTATACTAAAGTTGTGAGCAGTAATTGGAGAAAATGTGTTTACTTAGATTTCACTACTCCCTAGACATCTTTTACACGTTAATTACTTGTTATAATTGCATGGATGACGGATCGTATTCCTTAATACCATTCATGGGGTGGCACACATAACTCCCCAATTCTATGAGCTCTTATCTCCTCCTACACCATGACCAGCACAACTATAGGGATTGTAAACAGTGGCTCATGCATTAAATACAACCAATAAAGACCTAGTGCGCCTCGATTCATGTTTCTTAAGACGTTCAAGCATGTTGCCAAGTGGAGATCTGCCAGTTTTCTTAAGCCTAACATATAAATCACTCATCCAAGACAAGAATAAACAAGTAATCAACACATAATTAACATCTAGGTTTCATTAGATCTAAGCAAACACAAGATAGATCTAGCCTAGCATAATGGAATTAAGATAAGAACATGATATAGACAACCAACACATAGACATATTGATTGAATTAGAAGAACACTTATCTTGATTAATCATTCAAGGTATCAAGGGGTTGGAACCCTTGAAAAACCTATAAAAGTTGCACCAAAATCGTACTTAGGGTTTCTCCCAAAACTTCTCTCTTTAATGTGTGAAAATTAGAAAACTATATATAGAAAAATAGGTTTGACGGCGTCAAGACAAACAATGTGACGCCGTCACCTCGCCGCCAAAACTCTTCTCGGACTGCCTAGATCTACTTCTGACGTCGTCAAGACTTATACACTTCCAGGCCGTCATGACTCTTTTACTCTTGACGCCCTTCCTACGTGACGCCGTCAAATCTGTTCCGGGTCGTCATGGAAATTCATGAAATTTGCTCTTGACGCCGTCAAGGTTTTGCTCTTGACGCCGTCACCTACTGTTCCCAGCATGGAAAATTAAGACTTTGGCGTTTTCTTCACTTTTATGCTCCAAAAACGTCCGAATTGCTTCCTTTTCCAGATTTCGCTCCCAAAGTACCTAAAATCACAAAAGGAACGATTTAGGGCAATATTTGATCAAATAAATTCGGATTCGGGCTTAAATGACCCCCTAAAAACGGATCATTTTTCGCCTCATCATATACCCTTACACTTGAGATTTGCTTGTCCTCAAGCAAATGCGCTTTTATTCTACTCAAAAGACAATTTAGGGGTCATTTAACACTAGCATAAAAGTAATTACAACAAATAATCGTTCCACTAAAGACCAATAGACAAGCACGGAGGTCATACACTAGCACCTCACAAATAGTGTTTATATACTCACATCTCTCGGGTGTAATAAAGTGTAAATTACAATATGGAAACAGAAGATATCTCTCACTTCCTGTCATAGCAAAATAGATTACCATAGGCTTGGGAAAGGATCAAACCTCCACCACATGGCGTAAGCACCTAGGATAAACTATCAAAGAGGTCTTTTAAAGGGTTGTAACGTTAGGTGTAGGGATATGAAATACACGGTTTTGTTGGATAAAGGAAGTTTTACTGGTGGCGAGTTAACAATCTTGGTTAATTACATGTACAATGTGGCGTTGCTAAGCCAAGACTAGACTCGACTTAAGCTAATAAATGAAAAATAACAAAAACATAAAATGAACATAGAAAAAAAAGGGATGGTAGTCCGTTTGTTTTTTCTCTTTTTTCCTTTTTCTATTTTTTTTTCTTTTTATTGTTTTTTCGATTTTTTTTTTTCTTTTTTCTTTTTTTTTTTTTTTTTTTTTTTTTTTTGGATACACTCTTACCCTACCATCCAAAATAATACATCATAGGGGATGAACATTCCCCTTACACTTGACTTTTTACATACTTTACAATAAACTAATCTAATGACTCGAATTAAGAAAATCAAAACACTTGGAGTACTTTTAAGATTAACGTACATATGGGGGTAATAAATGATGTTCTTCCCCATTACTCCATAAAATAAGTACTTACCCATGAGTCCCAATCGTCCCAAAACAATATGTACAAAGATATGACTCGACTTAGCAACCATGTAATGAATTAGAAAGTTAACTTAGGGTTTAACAAATAACAATAATGCACTAAAAATGAGCGCATACATGGAAGGCTATGGCGATTTGGGTGTACATTTAAGTGGGGTGTAACAAATTCTTCCTTTAAGTAAAATGCTTAAAGTTAGAAACGAAAAGATAGGCTCGGAGGGGTGTACTAGGGGTTTCGTGTACTAAAAATGAGTACAACGCTAAGGGCGTGGGAAAAATTAGTTGACTTAACTAGCCAAGTAATATGACTTAAATGGTCAAATAATTATGATACGGGTTTAACACAAGGGTGATCCTAATGCCTCTTATCATGTAGTAAATCCTACTACACGAATGTAGTCTCACTAGCGGTCTCGGGATGCATCACTAACGCAAGTTCTAGAATCAAAATGCTACCGGTACACTCATAAGCACTAATAATGAATGCTTTTCCTATCAAATCTAAAGGCGAACCTCACATATTTGGGTGGAAAATTTTTCTGAATATACGGTTATGTGCTAGTCATACAATCTCCTATCCATGAGATGCTTGCTATGGCTAAAGTTTCACTCCTAAATGTTGTAAAAAAAATTTTAAATTTGGCGCTAAAATTACACTAACAAGTATTTCTCATAGTTTTATTACACATCTACCATCAAACAAAACAAACTCAAGCGAAAGTGCATATGTAAGGTATCATCTTTTTACCCTCCCCTTACACTTAAGATGAACATTGTCCCCAATGTTCAAGTAAAGAATGTAAAAGTGAAAAAGTAAAGAGAATGAAATCAAATACTCCCCTGATTCACTCGGTATGGATAATAGGGTGGCCAGGTTAAATCTTCCTCCAAGAAAATGAACAATCAAAGCTTCCCTTCCAGAATATAAATCATCTTCTTGTCATACATAACCTGTAAAACCTGACAAAATAGACAAGACAACCTTGCGTAAAATCGGCAGCATTCTATATAAGTTACTAAATCCTAGAAAACAAGATAAGATATAATGCTTGTGGAATGAAGTTTGCAGATCTCCTGGAGATTATAAAACTTAATAATTCACAAAGACCATAAGACTCCGTTAGAAAAACAAAACCGGTAAAATTTCCAGATTTTAACTCCTGACGCCGTCAAGAGTAAACCCCTGACGCCGTCAGAATTGACCTGCAGAAATCCTTATGTTAAGTTTCCGGAAAATTTCTGGAAAAACTTGGTCCTACTTCCTGGAAAATCCTGCAAAACTTCATTATGACTCAATACAAGCATTTGACTCTAACAAATACGAATACACATGTTCATTTAATATTGTGGAGAATCATGATCGGTTTGTTTCTTAAAAACATATTTGGAGTTTCCCCTTACACTTATCTTTTGCAAAAATACCTTTAGGTGGAGTTAAAACTAGGCCAAAACAACAAAGTAAAGTATTTCTACTATTTAGTTTAGAAACATGATCTACCAACAATAAAAATTAAGCATGCATACGGAAGCAAATAACAATCAAACAAATAAAATCACACAAAACATGGGTTGCCTCCCAAGAAGCGCTTTTCTTTATTTACGATTCTTGTGGCTAGACTCAAGGTCATGGGTTACTACGTGATCTCATCATTGGTTTCACTCTCTAGGTCGTCTTCTAAACCAGTTTTGTATTCCGGACCTAGTTGCAAGCATTCTTTGTAGAAACCAAGCATCCTATTTCTCGCATATTCTACTCCTCTACGTCTATCCTCCTCATTCCTATAATAAGCCGCTAGCTTATGTTCCTTTTCGAAATTAGAGAGAAGGCGGTATTGCTCAATCTTGTAGGGCATTTGATAAGCAACCTCATCATTCTCTTCCTTGAATCTAACTATCCCTAAAGTTGGATCATAACTCATCCTAGTGGCCTCAACAAATGGTTTCCCAAATATTATTTGGCTTAGGCAAGCATCTATCACCGGACGAGTGTCCTCAACTATCATAAAATCGATCTCATAGGTGAGATTCCCTATAATCACATGCAATCCTTTCACTCTTCCCGCAAAATTACTTATCAGGTTCTTATTAGGCATCATCCGAAAATTAAGTTGCTTCTTCATCACCCAATTGTAGTAAGTCCTAGTCATGATGTTCACGGGGGATCTAGGGTCGATGTAAGCTTTCCATATATGCATGTGCCCGATATTGCATGGGATGTTAATGTTAGAGGGGTCTCCCATTTTGATAAGGGGGTCGCCAAAGATATATGTTCTCTCGGGACTATCGAATAAATCCTTATGGTATTCCCGTTCTTCCTTGGTTGGCAACTTATCAAAGTATCTTCTATAGGCTCTACCTCCTCTAATTCCTCTCTACTATCAATCTCAACTTCCCTATTCTCATCCTTAGTCTCGGTTTCTATCCTAACTTCATTCTTGTCACTCTCTTCTATCTTCTTATCTATCGGCTTAATAGTGACAACATTAACAAAGTGGACCTGTTTAGATGATGAGGGATCCTTAATATGGTTTCCGTTATTGGTGTCCCTAGTGTCCTTCCTAGGTGTGACTAATGCTTGGTTGTTGAGGGCTTTCAACAAGTTGTCAATCTTGTTGGTCATCTCCGTTTTTTGTTGGTTGAATTCGGTTTCAAACCTAGCTATGCGAGCCTCTTGAGATGCCATAAACTTTGACATCAATCCTTCAAGATTGTTGGTACTACCATAGTTGTTAGAAGGATTGTTGTTGAAAGTACGGTTGGATGGTGGACCGGTTGGTTGGTAACGGTTAGGCAGATTGGAAGAATTGAGTTGATTTTGTTTCCACCTAAGGTTTGGGTGATTTTTCCATGAGGGGTTGTATGAATCACCGTATGTGTTTGGCTCGGGCTTGAAAGTGTACCACTTATCTCCCGCTTAGTCGGTACGCGTGGATGCGTAGTCCGCAAAAGCTGTTCCGGGGAGTTCCACACAATCACGAGTGTCGTGGGGACCACTACATAATTCGCATGAAGAAGTGATTTTATTCACTTGGCTTGAAGGCTTAGGAGCTTCGTAAGATTTCATGAGAAACTTGACTTGGTCCTCAAGTTCCATGATCCTACGGTCGGGAGTGCTAGAATCATTCAAAGGCAAAGATATTTCCTTGACCGTTTTGTTCAAGTCACGGGGATCGTTCCAACTTTCGTTGTCATAGAGAGCAAGATCTTCTATGAGTTCCCATGATTGTTCCGCACTTAGATCACGTAGCTTACCACCGGCCGATTGGTCAATCACTCGCCTCGTGGAGATGTCGATATGGTCATAAAAAATTTGGACTTGGAGCCAAAGATCTATGCCACGATGAGGGACTTTTTGGAGTAAGTCCTTGAAACGAGTCCATGCTTCATAAAGAGATTCATTTTTACGTTGTTGGAACATCAAGATGTCATTTCTAAGCTTAGTAGTTCTCCCCGGTGGGAAAAATTGAGCAAGGAAACGAGTGGTGAGATCATCCCATGTGGTGATGGATCCCGCGGGTAAACGCTCAAGCCATTGACTAGCTTGATCCCGTAGAGAGAATTGGAATAGGCGTAAATGGGTAGTCTCTCTAGTTTCAACACCTAGGTCTATGGAATCTACGATTTTGAGAAAGTCCTTAAGATGTTGGTTTGGATCTTCGGAACGAAGTCCATGGAATGCACATCCGCTTTGCACCAACCGGATGGTGTCGGATCGCAAGGGGGTCACATTGGCTCCGGTGAGATCAATGGTGTTTCGGTAGCCTTGGTGGCTAGGTCGGGAATACTCTCCTAAGGTTCGGGGCCTAAGGGGTTCTAATGGTGGGTTTTGTTGTGGTGGGATGACGGGTTCAAAGATGTTCCCGTTGTCCATGGTGTCGGGTGGTTACGAACAAAGGCACAAAGAAGTAGATAGACTAAAGAAAACCTAAAAATAAAAAATAAAATCTTACTAGAAAGGAATCTAGCAAGTAGACCTAATAAAAAGAAATTCTAACCTATACAATAACTATTCCCCGGGCTGCGGCACCAAAAACTTGATGCGTGGGAATCGCACCAGGCTTTACCTCTCAAGGGATCTTGAGAAGCTTACAACCCCCACCAGGCAGTGTACCTGATCGTTGTAGTATAGTATAGTGACAAGTACCAGGGGATTGATCGTTCAGCTAGGAATAGTGTCGTTAGGATTAGAAAGCCTAAATACTAGTTCTAAAGGTGAGGGATGATTATTTTTGTATTTTTATATTTTTATGAAAACAATTAAAATCTCGGGGTTTGAAGGATTTGGGCGGAATTAGTTGCTAATCAACTAACCCAATACTAAGATGCAATCAAAATAAAATACTAGAAATGAAAATAAACTAATTTATACTAAAGTTGTGAGCAGTAATTAGAGAAAATGTGTTTACTTAGATTTCACTACTCCCTAGACATCTTTTACACGTTAATTACTTGTTATAATTGCATGGATGACGGATCGTATTCCTTAATACCATTCATGGGGTGGCACACATAACTCCCCAATTCTATGAGCTCTTATCTCCTCCTACACCATGACCAGCACAACTATAGGGATTGTAAACAGTGCCCATGCAATAAATACAACCAATAAAGGCCTAGTGCGCCTCGGTTCATGTTTCTTAAGACGTTCAAGCATGTTACCAAGTGGAGATCTGCCAGTTTTCTTAAGCCTAACATATAAATCACTCATCCAAGACAAGAATAAACAAGTAATCAACACATAATTAACATCTAGGTTTCATTAGATCTAAGCAAACACAAGCTATATCTAGCCTAGCATAATGGAATTAAGATAAGAACATGATATAGACAACCAACACATAGACATATTGATTGAATTAGAAGAACACTTATCTCAATTACAATGCAAGGTATCAAGGGTTTGGAACCCTTGAAAAACCTGTAAAAGTTGCACCAAAATCGTACTTAGGGTTTCTCCCAAAACTTCTCTCTTTAATGTGTGAAAATTAGAAAACTATATATAGAAAAATAGGTTTGACGGCGTCAAGAAAAACAATGTGACGCCGTCACCTCGCTGCCAAAACTCTTCTCGGACTGCCTAGATCTACTTCTGACGCCATCAAGACTTATACACTTCCAGGCCGTCATGACTCTTTTACTCTTGACGCCCTTCCTACGTGACGCCGTAAAATCTGTTCTGGGTCGTCATGGAAATTCATGAAATTTGCTCTTGACGCCGTCAAGGTTTTGCTCTTGACGCCGTCACCTACTGTTCCCAGCATGGAAAATTAAGACTTTGGCGTTTTCTTCACTTTTATGCTCCAAAAACGTCCGAATTGCTTCCTTTTCCAGATTTCGCTCCCAAAGTACCTAAAATCACAAAAGGAACGATTTAGGGCAATATTTGATCAAATAAATTCAGATTCGGGCTTAAATGACCCCCTAAAAACGGATCATTTTTCGCCTCATCATATACCCTTACACTTGAGATTTGCTTGTCCTCAAGCAAATGCGCTTTTATTCTACTCAAAAGACAAGTTAGGGGTCATTTAACCCTAACAGAAAAGTAATTACAACAAATAATCATTCCACTAAAGACCAATAGACAAGCACGGAGGTCATACACTAGCACCTCACAAATAGTGTTTAGATACTCACATCTCTCGGGTGTAATAAAATGTAAATTACAATATGGAAACGGAAGATATCTCTCACTACCTGTCATAGCAAAATAGATTACCATAGGCTTGGGAAAGGAACAAACCTCCACCACATGGCGTAAGCACCTAGGATAAACTATCAAAGAGGTCTTTTAAAGGGTTGTAACGTTAGGTGTAGGGATATGAAATACACGGTTTTGTTTGATAAAGGAAATTTTATTGGTGGCGAGTTAACAATCTTGGTTAATTACATGTACAATGTGGCGTTGCTAAGCCAAGACTAGACTCGACTTAAGATAATAAATGAAAAATAACAAAAACATAGAATAAAAAGGGATGGTAGTCCGTATGTTTTTTCTCTTTTTTCCTTTTTCTATTTTTTTTTTCTTTTTCTTGTTTTTTCGATTTTTTTTTTTTTTTTTGCATACACTCTTACCCTACCATCCAAAATAATACATCATAGGGGATGAACATTCCCCTTACACTTGACTTTTTACATACTTTACAATAAACTAATCTAATGACTCGAATTAAGAAAATCAAAACACTTGGAGTACTTTTAAGATTAATGTACATATGGGGGTAATAAATGATGTTCTTCCCCATTACTCCATAAAATAAGTACTTACCCATGAGTCCCAATTGTCCCAAAACAATATGTACAAAGATATGACTCGACTTAGCAACCATGTAATCAGTTGGAAAGTTAACTTAGGGTTTAACAAATAACAATAATGCACTAAAAATGAGCGCATACACGGAAGGCTAAGGCGATTTGGGTGTACATTTAAGTGGGGTATAACAAATTCTTCCTTTAAGTAAAATGCTTAAAGTTAGAAACGAAAAGATAGGCTCGGAGGGGTGTACTAGGGGTTTCGTGTACTAAAAATGAGTACAACGCTAAGGGTGTGGGAAAAATTAGTTGACTTAACTAGCCAAGTAATATGACTTAAATGGTCAAATAATTATGATACGGGTTTAACACAAGGGTGATCCTAATGCCTCTTATCATGTAGTAAATCCTACTACACGAATGTAGTCTCACTAGCGGTCTCAGGATGCATCACTAACGCAAGTTCTAGAATCAAAATGCTACCGGTACACTCATAAGCACTAATAATGAATGCTTTTCCTATCAAATCTAAAGGCGAACCTCACATATTTGGGTGGAAATTTTTTTTGAATATACGGTTATGTGCTAGTCATACAATCTCCTATCCATGAGACGCTTGCTATGGCTAAAGTTTCACTCCTAAATGTTGTAAAAATTTTTTTAAATTTGGCGCTAAAATTACACTAACAAGTATTTCTCATAGTTTTATTACACATCTACCATCAAACAAAACAAACTCAAGCGAAAGTGCATATGTAAGGTATCATCTTTTTACCCTCCCCTTACACTTAAGATGAACATTGTCCCCAATGTTCAAGTAAAGAATGTAAAAGTGAAAAAGTAAAGAGAATGAAATCAAATACTCCCCTGATTCACTCGGTATGGATAATAGGGTGGCCAGGTTAAATCTTCCTCCAAGAAAATGAACAATCAAAGCTTCCCTTCCAGAATATAAATCATCTTCTTGTCATACATAACCTGTAAAACCTGACAAAATAGACAAGACAACCTCGCGTAAAATCGGCGGCATTCTATATAAGTTACTAAATCCTAGAAAACAAGATAAGATATAATGCTTGTGGAATGAAGTTTGCAGATCTCCTGGAGATTATAAAACTTAATAATTCACAAAGACCATAAGACTCCATTAGAAAAACAAAACCGGTAAAATTTCCAGATTTTAACTCCTGACGCCGTCAAGAGTAAACCCCTGACGCCGTCAGAATTGACCTGCAGAAATCCTTATGTTAAGTTTCCGGAAAATTTCTAGAAAAACTTGGTCCTACTTCCTGGAAAATCCTGCAAAACTTCATTATGACTCAATACAAGCATTTGACTCTAACAAATACGAATACACATGTTCATTTAATATTGTGGAGAATCATGATCGGTTTGTTTCTTAGAAACATATTTGGGGTTTCCCCTTACACTTATCTTTTGCAAAAATACCTTTAGGTGGAGTTAAAACTAGGCCAAAACAACAAAGTAAAGTATTTCTACTATTTAGTTTAGAAACATGATCTACCAACAATAAAAATTAAGCATGCATACGGAAGCTGTAACAACCCGCATTTTCAGGACATTTCTCCTATTCACTATTCATCAGTTACTATTCATCATTTACTATTCACCAGTCACTATTCATCATTTTACTATTCATCATTTTCGGAGTCAGTTTGTGATTCTGAGAAACGTTCAAAATTTTTACTATTCATGTGACACTATTCATTCCGGAAGGAAATCACTATTCACGATTACCATTCATTTCATCGTAAACTGAGTTTACAGGTCCTCAAATTCATGTAACCAATGTGGTTTAGCTGCAAATTCATGCATCATTCATTAACGACATTTCATGTAGACTGGATTAGTCTACAAATCATCAGTACTTTAGGACTACACGGATATGCATTATTTCTATTTACGTGTGCTTAATTTGTAATTAACGTTACCACTCAGTTTTTACTACGAACGTATACCCAATACTCCCGACTACGATCCTAACATATTTTCGTACTTATTATAATAATATAAAAAAATTATATTATTAATTTGCCCGGTGTTTTGAAATCAATTACTATATTTTACGGTCGGAGCTTATAACTTCGTCAGTTTGCGAAATTTCAACCCGATAATTATTTTAACACCCGATTCTCATCAGGAATAATATTTTACAACTTTTACAACTTCGTCGTATTTTATTTCACCTCGTTAACATTTATTTTTAGTTAACTCGGTACCCAATAACACCCAAAGTGTACACAAAATACACAAGCTCATCCAACAACTAGACAAAGGCTTTAATTAGCCTCCAAACTTTTGCAATTCCTCCCCTAATTCACGCCCATTGCCCCCCTTTTTGACCAAGACCAAATTTGGACAATCTTTGACTAATACAAGATATTTTGGACAAGTTTACTATATATACACATACTTACATACATCTATTTCCTATACAAGAGAAAGAAAAACTATCATCACTCACTCACTACACATTATATACGACCACAAGGAGAGAAGCAAAGGAAAGATTTGGTTTTTTTTTTAAGTGCAAGGCTTATTATTGATTATTTGGGTACTAGAAACAAGTATTAAGGGTTAAAGTTTGATACATTTGGGCAAACTTGAGTTTTCATCACCACCTTTTCATAATCACTTCAAGTAAGTTACTAACAATCTTTCCTACTCTTTTAAACATCTACTTTACATATTTTCATGATCTAGTAACAAAAACATGCAAATATACTATGATCCATACCACTTATTGTTTATTTTTGTTTATAAACATAGATCTATAATTTTTATTAGCAATCTCATTAGATCCACTAAGATTGGTAATGTTTAGGAACCCATGACACCCTAAGAAGGTGTATGGTAGGATTGGGTATTTGTGGAGTTGATTTGAAGTAGATTGGTTAAGTCTTGAACAAGTTACAAACTAGAAAACTCATTTTTGGCACTTTTAGAAAAGTGGCTGTCCTTATTTTGAAAACGTGGCCAACTCAGTAGGTTGTGGGTAATTTTTGACCAAAGATTTAGAAAATACATTCCGAGACGAAACTATGGCCGAAAACGGGGATAAAAACGAGTTAATAACGAAGGAGATATGTTTTTCCGAATATTAACAACGAAAAATACTTTCAAATATAGGTTCTGTCCCAAATTGCCAATTTCAGAAAACTCAGGGGTTTCTGGGTAACAATGGGTTAGATATTCAGAAAATACTTTCAAAAACGAAACCGTGGCCGCTTGAATCACTAAAATCCGAGTTACGACGAAAAAGATATGCTATTTTCAATTTTAACGACGAAAACTATTTTCTGAAAAATAGCTTGCTCTTGAACAGTTTTCATGGACTGTTTCGAGATGTAAAACTTGATCTAGCCGTCCCGACTTATCAAAAATATATTAGTATGTTGACCCACGATTCCGGGGATATAAAGAACGTAGAAAACGAGCTTATAACGAAAAAGATACCAGCGTTTGAACTTAGACGATATATATATATATTTCCATCAGCTTTTCTATTACAATTTTTGCCGCAAAACTGTCTTTGCGAAACACCACTTTCTTGGCTGTTTTTCTTCATGATTGGATCAATTTGAGTCCAAGCCGTAGTTTTATGAAATCAAGATCTTCCAACAAGCTTTTCAAATCATTTGGCCGTTCGTCGAATAGACTTATAACGAATAAACTACGACCTCATCTATATACCCGATAAACTATATATATTTTGACAGCTTTTACTATAATGAAATTTTCTAAGTGTTGAACATAATACTTTCAAGTAACAACAATAAGAGTCGATTTTCTCATCGATCAAGACCCGTATAACCAAAAGTTAAATGACACGACTTCTAGATATTGTTACAAGGTTTTCAAAAACGCCGAGTTTTATCACTAACCATTAACGTACAACATTTCGCGACTTGTTTTGCGAGGCCATTTTGGGCATATTTTCAAGTAATGAAAATATTATTTTTGCGACGAAAACCTTATATTTGCCGATAAGACACAAAACAAGGATCGTGGAGTACCGTTTCAACCTATTTCCATGAAAAGTGGTTATTAACCTAACGAGACGTCAAAAACGTATTTGTCAACGATAAACGTTATTTTCAAAACTAATAAGTGGTATCGATAACATACGTATTTGCATGTGTAGCATCATTTCATTTCTTACATTAGATCATATCATTCATATTAGGTTGCGGTTAGAGATCGTGCCTTATTTATGTGTATTCATTGTTGTCATCGTAGCTATTGCACCAGGTGAGTTCATAACCCCTACTTTTACTTGTTTCACAACTATTTTGGGGGAAGATACATGCTCCTTACTATTTAAATTCAATGCTTGTTTTACTTGAACGCGATTCCTTTTCTCAAACATTACTGGTTGTTTGAAATACTTGATTGATTATTTGAATACATTATGAATTACTTATTCCATCCTTGATTTCTTTCTTATGAACACAAGTTCTTGCTTTTGCGGACATAAATACAAAACTGTTACTTTGCCTGAGTTACCTATTACTGCCACTGAAGTCCCCTTTATCATGAACCGTTAATTACATGCGTGTGAGCGCGAATGCTGTGGATAGATCTATTTGGGTTGACACCCCATCCGAGTTGGTCGCGCCAACCTGTTAAACGGACGCATATCATTCGGATTACTTCCGAGTGTCTGGCAAACACTTAATTGGGGCATTTTATGCTTGATTGCATACGATTACGTCGAGCTTCGGGGTCATGAGCTTTAGGCACTGTATACCTTATTTTTAAGCTGTGACATTGTATTTGTTATATTGTCTTGCTACTGAAAATCTCGTGTTCCGCAAATGACTTGTTTACTTAAACATATTACTTTTGGCAGTGGGTTGTAAACACACAGGTTACAAGTCTCTTATGGCGGGACTTGTAACTGAGTGGATTTACGATGCCTTTACTGGGAAATACTTGATTTCAGGAAAATACTTGTTTACGGGAAATACTTGATTTCTGGAAAATACTTGTTTATGAGAAATACTTGATTTCTGGAAAATACTTGTTTACGGGAAATACTTGATTTCTGGAAAATACTTGTTTACTTAAACTATGAACTCACCAGCTTTATGCTGACGTTTTAGCATGTATTTTCAGGCATTAAGCAACGGCACGCTACTGGAGGTTTTGGCAGGGCATGGCATGGTCATAGAAGACTCTGATATTCATATGGGGACCGTTTTAAACTATTTTAAGGGCCTACTTCTGTACTACTTTTAAAAATGTAAATTCAACAATTTTAATTAAGCTATTTTATTCTAAATGATTCAAGTGAAAACCAGTTTTGAACCTGTGTTGTAATACCAATTGAGTTACACCCCAGCTACATGTATGCTTCCGCTGGACCCGATTCTAAGGGTGTGACAGATTGGTATCAGAGCTTTGGCTATAGCGAACTAAGTGTTTTTGAAACCTAGACTATAGCTACTTTTTCAAAAACTTAACCCTATGACCGTCACGTGCCTGCCTGCCAAGCTGAAGCCTCATTTGTGGTTTGTTGCTGACATAAGTGATGAGATTTGTGTCTCATTATCTGATATATTATATTCATTTATTCTAATTGATTATTACAATTGTCTTTCATATAAGCATGATCATGTATCATATATGTCACCACGTTATGTTTTTCCTTGCATAGTTTCATCATTTGACCTCGAGTTTGGTCACCTGCTTTTGTCTTTCAGAACGTCTTGGTACTTGTGAAGGACATGGTATTAGTATAACTGAGCTGAGTATTTCAAGATTCATGGAACCTCGGTGGAATATAGACTGGTCATCTATATTCAACCCGGGATAGTGAGATATAGGCTGACCACCTATGTCTGACTCAGAGATGAATTTTGCAACACTGAGAATGGTTATAATAAGATTATGTCTGGATTGAATTCTCAACTCATTTCCAAATGTTTCATTCATGTGTGTGTATACTCTCATTGTTGGAACCCTCATATTTTTCATCACTTCGTAAACCACCGATTGGAAGCATGTCAGCTAGTCATTTTATTTCATGAACTTTCATATTTATGCACAATACACTCATATCACAGTATTTTCTTTTGTCACAATCTCATTTTGTTGCAGTTGTCACAGTCTTTTCCCTTCTCACCATCACTATCATTCCCTTTCTTACCCCTATTTATATAAGGAATTAGGTGACACTCTATAGAATCCTATGACACTCATCCTTCACTACTCTCGATATTGATAAGTGGATATTATCAATGACCTCCCTAGGAAAGACTTTCTATACCTTTTATAGGGATGATCCCTCGGTACAGTAAGACGCTTCAAAACTCAACAGAAATCTCAGGATATCACAAAACCATTCGAACCACTATCACTCGCCTGATCACAAAAAAAAAAAAAAAAAAAAAAAAAAAAAAAAAAAAAAAAAAATTCCATCATCTAGAAAGTATTGGCTTGACTGAATTACAGGATTTGTTTCGATACGAGTGCTCACTAAGCCACACCATAGAGATAAATCCAACCTCTTAACCAAGACTATAAATTGAACATGTCCTCACCAATAGACTTTATTCAAACGTGTTAGACACCTATGCATTTGTGAAGATATACCTACCAGGCTATTTTATCCTCTTAATACTTTCACTTTAAATGGATTTTTCTCCAAACTACCGTTATACAAAACATATATCTTGTAAGAAACACTTTTCTGAGGCACTTATTTGACAAGTAAATTCCTTTTGGTTACTCTTTTACAAAACTATTGAATGTTAAGAAAATTTTAAACATCGATCTTTTGGTAAACCATATCATCCACCTTATGTTGGAAATAGTCCTATCTTGCATAACTATTAAATTTTGAAACCTCGAAAAAAAAAACGTTACTTAGAAAGCTGCTTGCTTAAAAATTGTAAATTTATTTATTCAGGGAAGGTTTATGAACAACACACAATCTCAAAACAAACTTTCAAAATCAATCACTATATTACCTCACTTATACCTTTAGCAGTTTGTGAGTTGATGACATATAACTTAGGGAAAATCTTAGTAATGGAGACTAAGAACCGTAGGTGGAGAAAGACTCAATTCCTGACATCCTGCGGAGGATCACAACGTTATCCTAACCTATTATTTTCAACAACACCCTTTTACGGATTTAACCCTGTAAGTCTTTCAAAACAAGATTCATGATACCCATTTCAATTATTCCTAATAAAGAAATTTGATTCACCTCAACTCCTAGCGATTTCATTAAGATTTCTTTGGAACCACACCAACTATCATCTGTAGACCAATGGTCAGAATTTGAGATTGATTCAAACCTAGGGAGATATGCCCAAATCGGGTGTGATTGACACTAGAAATGGTTGGATTAACCATTTGCCATAAATCAAATTCAGTTGCAACCATAGTTACCACACGAGCTTAGAGACTACACTATTCGAAGCACTCTATGGTCGATATGTCAACATCCATTGACGGATCAAAACTTGGAAAAGCCCAACTCACTAGTCCCGTAAGCATTCATGAAATAACCAGGAATTTCCTACAAATCAAGAATCAATTACAAGTTCGATAAGCGGTAAACCACTAGAATTTCAAGTTCGTGGCATGATTATGTTGAAAGTTCTGCCTAGGAAAGGCATAATACCATTCAGAAAACTTCATAAAGTTAAACCCGATATACACTGAACCATTTACTATTTCTGACAGAGTAGGCCTAGTTGCCATCAGACTTGAACCTTGTTAGAGCTCAGTAGCTTACACGATTATATCATCATCTTTTAACCAATACCACTCTAGAGACCAACACCAACTGAACTTCGGGACGAAGTTCCTTTTAAGGGGGTGAGACTGTAACAACCCGCATTTTCAGGACATTTCTCCTATTCACTATTCATCAGTTACTATTCATTATTTACTATTCACCAGTCACTATTCATCATTTTACTATTCATCATTTTCGGAGTCAGTTTGTGATTCTGAGAAACGTTCAAAAATTTTACTATTCATGTGACACTATTCATTCCGGAAGGAAATCACTATTCACGATTACCATTCATTTCATCGTAAACTGAGTTTACAGGTCCTCAAATTCGTGTAACCAATGTGGTTTAGCTGCAAATTCATGCATCATTCATTAACGACATTTCATGTAGACTGGATTAGTCTACAAATCATCAGTACTTTAGGACTACACGGATATGCATTATTTCTATTTACGTATGCTTAATTTGTAATTAACGTTACCACTCAGTTTTTACTACGAACGTATACCCAATACTCCCGACTACGATCCTAACATATTTTCGTACTTATTATAATAATATAAAAAAATTATATTATTAATTTGCCCGGTGTTTTGAAATCAATTACTATATTTTACGGTCGGAGCTTATAACTTCGTCAGTTTGCGAAATTTCAACCCGATAATTATTTTAACACCCGATTCTCATCAGGAATAATATTTTACAACTTTTACAACTTTGTCGTATTTTATTTCACCTCGTTAACATTTATTTTTAGTTAACTCGGTACCCAATAACACCCAAAGTGTACACAAAATACACAAGCTCATCCAACAACTAGACAAAGGCTTTAATTAGCCTCCAAACTTTTGCAATTCCTCCCCTAATTCACGCCCATTGCCCCCCTTTTTGACCAAGACCAAATTTGGACAATCTTTGACTAATACAAGATATTTTGGACAAGTTTACTATATATACACATACTTACATACATCTATTTCCTATACAAGAGAAAGAAAAACTATCATCACTCACTCACTCACTACACATTATATACGACCACAAGGAGAGAAGCAAAGGAAAGATTTGGTTTTTTTTTTAAGTGCAAGGCTTATTATTGATTATTTGGGTACTAGAAACAAGTATTAAGGGTTAAAGTTTGATACATTTGGGCAAACTTGAGTTTTCATCACCACCTTTTCATAATCACTTCAAGTAAGTTACTAACAATCTTTCCTACTCTTTTAAACATCTACTTTACATATTTTCATGATCTAGTAACAAAAACATGCAAATATACTATGATCCATACCACTTATTGTTTATTTTTGTTTATAAACATAGATCTATAATTTTTATTAGCAATCTCATTAGATCCACTAAGATTGGTAATGTTTAGGAACCCATGACACCCTAAGAAGGTGTATGGTAGGATTGGGTATTTGTGGAGTTGATTTGAAGTAGATTGGTTAAGTCTTGAACAAGTTACAAACTAGAAAACTCATTTTTGGCACTTTTAGAAAAGTGGCTGTCCTTATTTTGAAAACGTGGCCAACTCAGTAGGTTGTGGGTAATTTTTGACCAAAGATTTAGAAAATACATTCCGAGACGAAACTATGGCCGAAAACGGGGATAAAAACGAGTTAATAACGAAGGAGATATGTTTTTCCGAATATTAACAACGAAAAATACTTTCAAATATAGGTTCTGTCCCAAATCGCCAATTTCAGAAAACTCAGGGGTTTCTGGGTAACAATGGGTTAGATATTCAGAAAATACTTTCAAAAACGAAACCGTGGCCGCTTGAATCACTAAAATCCGAGTTACGACGAAAAAGATATGCTATTTTCAATTTTAACGACGAAAACTATTTTCTGAAAAATAGCTTGCTCTTGAACAGTTTTCATGGACTGTTTCGAGATGTAAAACTTGATCTAGCCGTCCCGACTTATCAAAAATATATTAGTATGTTGACCCACGATTCCGGGGATATAAAGAACGTAGAAAACGAGCTTATAACGAAAAAGATACCAGCGTTTGAACTTAGACCATATATATATATTTCCATCAGCTTTTCTATTACAATTTTTGCCGCAAAACTGTCTTTGCGAAACACCACTTTCTTGGCTGTTTTTCTTCATGATTGGATCAATTTGAGTCCAAGCCGTAGTTTTATGAAATCAAGATCTTCCAACAAGCTTTTCAAATCATTTGGCCGTTCGTCGAATAGACTTATAACGAATAAACTACGACCTCATCTATATACCCGATAAACTATATATATTTTGACAGCTTTTACTATAATGAAATTTTCTAAGTGTTGAACATAATACTTTCAAGTAACAACAATAAGAGTCGATTTTCTCATCGATCAAGACCTGTATAACCAAAAGTTAAATGACACGACTTCTAGATATTGTTACAAGGTTTTCAAAAACGCCGAGTTTTATCACTAACCATTAACGTACAACATTTCGCAACTTGTTTTGCGAGGCCATTTTGGGCATATTTTCAAGTAATGAAAATATTATTTTTGCGACGAAAACCTTATATTTGCCGATAAGACACCAAACAAGGATCGTGGAGTACCGTTTCAACCTATTTCCATGAAAAGTGGTTATTAACCTAACGAGACGTCAAAAACGTATTTGTCAACGATAAACGTTATTTTCAAAACTAATAAGTGGTATCGATAACATACGTATTTGCATGTGTAGCATCATTTCATTTCTTACATTAGATCATATCATTCATATTAGGTTGCGGTTAGAGATCGTGCCTTATTTATGTGTATTCATTGTTGTCATCGTAGCTATTGCACCAGGTGAGTTCATAACCCATACTTTTACTTGTTTCACAACTATTTTGGGGGAAGATACATGCTCCTTACTATTTAAATTCAATGCTTGTTTTACTTGAACGCGATTCCTTTTCTCAAACATTACTGGTTGTTTGAAATACTTGATTGATTATTTGAATACATTATGAATTACTTATTCCATCCTTGATTTCTTTCTTATGAACACAAGTTCTTGCTTTTGCGGACATAAATACAAAACTGTTACTTTGCCTGAGTTACCTATTACTGCCACTGAAGTCCCCTTTATCATGAACCGTTAATTACATGCGTGTGAGCGCGAATGCTGTGGATAGATCTATTTGGGTTGACACCCCATCCGAGTTGGTCGCGCCAACCTGTTAAACGGACGCATATCATTCGGATTACTTCCGAGTGTCTGGCAAACACTTAATTGGGGCATTTTATGCTTGATTGCATACGATTACGTCGAGCTTCGGGGTCATGAGCTTTAGGCACTGTATACCTTATTTTTAAGCTGTGACATTGTATTTGTTATATTGTCTTGCTACTGAAAATCTCGTGTTCCGCAAATGACTTGTTTACTTAAACATATTACTTTTGGCAGTGGGTTGTAAACACACAGGTTACAAGTCTCTTATGGCGGGACTTGTAACTGAGTGGATTTACGATGCCTTTACTGGGAAATACTTGATTTCAGGAAAATACTTGTTTACGGGAAATACTTGATTTCTGGAAAATACTTGTTTATGAGAAATACTTGATTTCTGGAAAATACTTGTTTACGGGAAATACTTGATTTCTGGAAAATACTTGTTTACTTAAACTATGAACTCACCAGCTTTATGCTGACGTTTTAGCATGTATTTTCAGGTATTAAGCAACGGCACACTACTGGAGGTTTTGGCAGGGCATGGCATGGTCATAGAAGACTCTGATATTCATATGGGGACCGTTTTAAACTATTTTAAGGGCCTACTTCTGTACTACTTTTAAAAATGTAAATTCAACAATTTTAATTAAGCTATTTTATTCTAAATGATTCAAGTGAAAACCAGTTTTGAACCTGTGTTGTAATACCAATTGAGTTACACCCCAGCTACATGTATGCTTCCGCTGGACCCGATTCTGGGGGTGTGACAGAAGCAAATAACAATCAAACAAATAAAATCACACAAAACATGGGTTGCCTCCCAAGAAGCGCTTTTCTTTAATTACGAGTCTTGTAGCTAGACTCAAGGTCATGGGTTACTACGTGATCTCATCATTGGTTTCACTCTCTAGGTCGTCTTCTAAACCAGTTTTGTATTCCGGACCTAGTTGCAAGCATTCTTTGTAGAAACCAAGCATCCTATTTCTCACATATTCTACTCCTCTACGTCTATCCTCCTCATTCCTATAATAAGCCGCTTGCTTATGTTCCTTTTCGAAATTAGAGAGAAGGCGGTATTGCTCAATCTTGTAGGGCATTTGATAAGCAACCTCATCATTCTCTTCCTTGAATCTAACTATCCCTAAAGTTGGATCATAACTCATCCTAGTGGCCTCAACAAATGGTTTCCCAAATATTATTTGGCTTAGGCAAGCATCTATCACCGGACGAGTGTCCTCAACTATCATAAAATCGATCTCATAGGTGAGATTCCCTATAATCACATGCAATCCTTTCACTCTTCCCGCAAAATTACTTATCAGGTTCTTATTAGGCATCATCCTAAAATTAAGTTGCTTCTTCATCACCCAATTGTAGTAAGTCCTAGTCATGATGTTCACGGGGGATCTAGGGTCGATGTAAGCTTTCCATATATGCATGTGCCCGATATTGCATGGGATGTTAATGTTAGAGGGGTCTCCCATTTTGATAAGGGGGTCGCCAAAGATATATGTTCTCTCGGGACTATCGAATAAATCCTTATGGTATTCCCGTTCTTCCTAGGTTGGCAACTTATCAAAGTATTCTTCTATAGGCTCTACCTCCTCTAATTCCACTCTACTATCAATCTCAACTTCCCTATTCTCATCCTTAGTCTCGGCTTCTATCCTAACTTCATTCTTGTCACTCTCTTCTATCTTCTTATCTATCGGCTTAATAGTGACAACATTAACAAAGTGGACCTGTTTAGATGATGAGGGATCCTTAATATGGTTTCTGTTATTGGTGTCCCTAGTGTCCTTCCTAGGTGTGACTAATGCTTAGTTGTTGAGGGCTTTCAACAAGTTGTCAATCTTGTTGGTCATCTCCGTTTGTTGTTGGTTGAATTCGGTTTCAAACCTAGCTATGCGAGCCTCTTGAGATGCCATAAACTTTGACATCAATCCTTCAAGATTGTTGGTACTACCATAGTTGTTAGAAGGATTGTTGTTGAAAGTACGGTTGGATGGTGGACCGGTTGGTTGGTAACGGTTAGGCGGATTGGAAGAATTGGGTTGATTTTGTTTCCACCTAAGGTTTGGGTGATTTTTCCATGAGGGGTTGTATGAATCACCGTATGTGTTTGGCTCGGGCTTGAAAGTGTACCACTTATCTCCCGCTTCGTCGGTACGCGTGGATGCGTAGTCCGCAAAAGCTGTTCCGGGGAGTTCCACACAATCACGAGTGTCGTGGGTACCACTACATAATTCGCATGAAGAAGTGATTTTATTCACTTGGCTTGAAGGCTTAGGAGCTTCGTAAGATTTCATGAGAAACTTGACTTGGTCCTCAAGTTCCATGATCCAACGGTCGGGAGTGCTAGAATCATTCAAAGGCAAGGATATTGCCTTGACCGTTTTGTTCAAGTCACGGGGATCGTTCCAACTTTCGTTGTCATAGAGAGCAAGATCTTCTATGAGTTCCCATGATTGTTCCGCACTTAGATCACGAAGCTTACCACCGGCCGATTGGTCAATGGCTCGCCTCGTGGAGATGTCGATATGGTCATAAAAAATTTGGACTTGGAGCCAAAGATCTATGCCATGATGAGGGACTTTTTGGAGTAAGTCCTTGAAATGAGTCCATGCTTCATAAAGAGATTCATTTTGACGTTGTTGGAACATCAAGATGTCATTTCTAAGCTTAGTAGTTCTCCCCGGTGGGAAAAATTGAGCAAGGAAACGAGTGGTGAGATCATCCCATGTGGTGATGGATCCCGCGGGTAAACGCTCAAGCCATTGACTAGCTTGATCCCGTAGAGAGAATTGGAATAGGCGTAAACGGGTAGTCTCTCTAGTTTCAACACCTAGGTCTATGGAATCTACGATTTTGAGAAAGTCCTTAAGATGTTGGTTTGGATCTTCGGAACGAAGTCCATGGAATGCACATCCGCTTTGCACCAACCGGATGGTGTCGGATCGCAAGGGGGTCACATTGGCTCCTGTGAGCTCAATGGTGTTTCGGTAGCCTTGGTGGCTAGGTCGGGAATACTCTCCTAAGGTTCGGGACCTAAGGGGTTCTAATGGTGGGTTTGGTTGTGGTGGGATGACGGGTTCAAAGATGTTCCCGTTGTCCATGGTGTCGGGTGGTTACGAACAAAGGCACAAAGAAGTAGATAGACTAAAGAAAACCTGAAAATAAAAAATAAAATCTTACTAGATAGGAATCTAGCAAGTAGACCTAATAAAAAAAAATTCTAACCTAGAGAATCTAGCAAGTAGACCTAATAAAAAGAAATTCTAACCTAGACAATAACTATTCCCCGGGCTGCGGCGCCAAAAACTTGATGCGTGGGAATCGCACCAGGCTTTACCTCTCAAGGGATCTTGAGAAGCTTACAACCCCCACCAGGCAGTGTATCTGATCGTTGTAGTGTAGTATAGTGACAAGTACCGGGGGATTGATCGTTCAGCTAGGAATAGTGTCGTTAGGACTAGAAAGCCTAAATACTAGTTCTAAAGGTGAGGGATGATTATTTTTGTATTTTTATATTTTTATGAAAGCAATTAAAATCTCGGGGTTTGAAGGATTTGGGCGGAATTAGTTGCTAATCAACTAACCCAATACTAAGATGCAATCAAAATAAAATACTAGAAATGAAAATAAACTAATTTATACTAAAGTTGTGAGCAGTAATTGGAGAAAATGTGTTTACTTAGATTTCACTACTCCCTAGACATCTTTTACACGTTAATTACTTGTTATAATTGCATGGATGACGGATCGTATTCCTTAATACCATTCATGGGGTGGCACACATAACTCCCTAATTCTATGAGCTCTTATCTCCTCCTACACCATGCCCAACACAACTATAGGGATTGTAAACAGTGGCTCATGCATTAAATACAACCAATAAAGACCTAGTGCGCCTCGGTTCATGTTTCTTAAGACGTTCAAGCATGTTACCAAGTGGAGATCTTCCAGTTTTCTTAAGCCTAACATATAAACCACTCATCCAAGACAAGAATAAACAAGTAATCAACACATAATTAACATCTAGGTTTCATTAGATCTAAGCAAACACAAGATAGATCTAGCCTAGCATAATGGAATTAAGATAAGAACATGATATAGACAACCAACACATAGACATATTGATTGAATTAGAAGAACACTTATCTCAATTACAATGCAAGGTATCAAGGATTTGGAACCCTTGAAAAACCTGTAAAAGTTGCACTAAAATCGTACTTAGGGTTTCTCCCAAAACTTCTCTCTTTAATGTGTGAAAATTAGAAAACTATATATAGAAAAATAGGTTTGACGGCGTCAAGACAAACAATGTGACGCCGTCACCTCGCCGCCAAAACTCTTCTCGGACTGCGTAGATCTACTTCTGACGCCGTCAAGACTTATACACTTCCAGGCCGTCATGACTCTTTTACTCTTGACGCCCTTCCTACGTGACGCCGTCAAATCTGTTCTGGGTCGTCATGGAAATTCATGAAATTTTCTCTTGACGCCGTCAAGGTTTTGCTCTTGACGCCGTCACCTACTGTTCCCAGCATGGAAAATTAAGACTTTGGCGTTTTCTTCACTTTTATGCTCCAAAAACGTCCGAATTGCTTCCTTTTCCTGATTTCGCTCCCAAAGTACCTAAAATCACAAAAGGAACGATTTAGGGCAATATTTGATCAAATAAATTCGGATTCGGGCTTAAATGACCCCCTAAAAACGGATCATTTTTCGCCTCATTAACTATGCCGTAGAAGCATCCAATGAAGAAACTACGCCCGTAGCACTTGATCAAGCTACGACGTAGTCCAGATTTACAAAGGCTATGGCGTAGCAACTCAATCAGCTACGCCGTAGCAAAGTCGAGCCTATAAATACCAACCCTAATTTCGAGTTTATTCATTCACTTTTCACCACACAGAAGTGGGGAGAAACTTAGGAAGCAGGAGGAACGAAGTTCTAGCCATATAGAAGGCATTTCAAAGGGAGGATTCACACACCAATCATAAGTTAATCGTTTCCTTTGTCTTGTATTTGGTTCATGTTTACATTTGTATTAATTCAACATTGTTTTACTGCAACTATGAATATGAGTGGCTAAACACCTCTTGGTGTTTGCCTAGTTATGAAATTGTTGTTGTTATGATTTAGTTTTCTACGCATCTATTATCTATTGTTTGTATACTTTCATGGCGAGTCTTAGGACACTCTAGTTCCGGTAGTGTTGAGCATTGATAGTTCCTTGGAGGCTTGGGGAATTAACCCTAGGAACCAAGCCGATAGGGATGTGACTTGGTGAGAGCGATATCACCATACATGTGCGAATTAACCATAGGACCACCTACCGATGCGATACGCTTAAAGGAGTTAGAGGGGGTGTAAGATCTAACCATGTCGAATCCCGCTAGATTTGTCCATGTTGGTAGAGGTTCTTAATGACTCTTACATCTTTGTAGGTTCACGCCGCCGGATGAACCTTCGGCTTTACAATAGTCGGGGATAGGACATGGTGTAAGATAGATTTAGGTGATTTAACCCTCTGATCCTGAATGAATATAACCCCCAGACGATATGATAGGACGCACTTATGGAAAACTAATCATAATAATAACAAGAGTAGTAATTAGGTTAGCACTATCTCTCTTTATTGACTTCCTTCTATTTATTTACTTGCTTTGTTATTTACATTTCTAGTTAATTAATCTTTCAAATCATAAAACCCCTTTTACACGTGACACTAAATTTAGATAAACTCCACACACATAGCTCTTGGGACGACCTCGGCTTTACCATCTAGCTATACCTCACAAGACCGGGTACACTGCCCGATAGGGCATTAGGTAGACCTTAAATATTAAAACCTGGTCGGTAAAACCTGCATCAAAGATCGTACACGGCCCCACAATTGGTATCAAGGAATGCAACCTGTCACCCACGCAATTGTAACAAGCTTATCAATCAATAAAAGATAACTAGGGAGTAATGATGTGGAGTTTGTTAGACTCAATGGATCGTTTTAAGCACTAGGGTTAAACAATAACAATGATTAATAACATGATACGCAGCAGAATAAACAAACATCGTTATTATTGAACAAGGTTTCTTCGTCATCATCTCTAACAACTACTAACTTACAAACCCTAGGCGTCCATTGTAGAAACTTGACGCCTAAACACACACACGTTTTACTGCTTTTACATCTTGACACACTTAAAACCTATTCCCTGTATTTTGTTTAAATAACACAGAATTAGGGTTACAAAAATACTACGAAGAACTACATTGTAAAAACTTCTTTGTAAAGCAAGTCCATTGCATTTTGTATTGTCTTCATTCTTCACTTGTAGTTTTGTCATTATCATAACACAGAATTAGGGTTTACAAAAACACATAATTAGGGTTACAAAAATACTACGAACAAGGTTTCCTAGTCAAGCCTTCACTTGTAGTTTTGTCATTATCAACAATAAGACTACGCCTAGACACACACACACACACCTTTACTAAATGTCTACATTTTTACTTTGTGCACATAAAACTAATGACTCATGCCCTCTTTATATACTATAGGATTAGGGTTTACAAAATACTACGAAGGACTATATTGTAAAATCTCCTTTGTAAAGCAAGTCCCTTGTATTTTGCATTGTATTCATTCTTCACTTGTAGTTTTGCATTTATCAACTCAACTATAAAACCCAACAATCTTCCCCTAGTTGATAATTACAAAACCTTCATCTTGATATTCATGAATGGAACAATCTTCCCCTAAGCTCACCATGTACCACCAAGGATCTTCAAGTTGCAAATCTTCAAGTAGACTCTTCTTCCCCTTTTTGTCATTATCCACTAGGAGAAGCTAAGCAGAAGCAACTTTGATTTCGACCACCACGAACCAATATCACACTTGTAATCCAAATTTCTAATGCCTTAAGATACCCTCCATGAACGTACACCAAAAAGCTTACTAAAAATGAAATTAAGGCAATAGAAACTTAAACCAGCAATAGTAATACCAACTCACAATAGCAAAAATCTTCCCCTCGAATGATGCATGTCAATGATTAAACACTATAGAAAATGGTTCCCTGAAATCCAAGTGTTAACCATCTCTTGATTCTTCAATTCTGTAGGCTCTATGTAATGATCACATGTGAAGAAAACCAAATATAACGAACTTGATGAAGAAGTAGAATATCCCAAACTTTTGTCTTATGTCTTGTACTATTCATGTGACTTTGAACTTATACCCAAAACCAAATATATAAATAGACCGCAATCTCTTGACAAAATCCTCATCTTCAATAAGACACTGAGCACAATAACTAACTCCTTTAAGTGATAGTTAAATAGGTCTTCGTCCATCCTCCCCTTGACCTATGAAAACTAGATTTGACAAGTCTTCGTCACCACCGTATAAAACAAACAAGTTATCTTCAAAGTGTAACACCCCACTTTGAGATATGATGAGAACACAAACTTGTGAAACTCAACTACAACATCAAATAAATGATAATCAATTTTCTTCATAATCAATTAATCTAATAAACCAAATAAGAGCCTTTAAACTTTTAAGAACATAAACCAAAATCTTCCTGTGTGTGTGAACCAATAATCTTCTGTGTATATAAACCATTTCCAAATCTGCCATAACCAAACCATGCACTTTGCCCGATATCAAATAGTATAAGCAGTAGAAACAATATATTGGATATGGCTAGCAGTAGAAACTTTGACGCGAAGCAGCAGAAAATTTTACAACTAGCAGTAGTATCGAGCAGCAGAAACATTTTACCTTTGAGTGCAGCAGCACAATCTTATAACGAGCAACAGAAAAAAACTAAACATAGCAGCAGTAATCTATTTAACGTAGCCGCAGAAACAAACTATCATCAAATGTATTGAATCCATCACTTTTATCACTTAAATAATGCCACTATCCCATGTACGACAATAAAATAATCAGCAGTAGTATCTCGCGACCAATCAGCATTAAAAAAAAACTGAACGCAATACAAACATATATGGCAGTAGTAACTTCGTCTTGTAAATCAATCACCATCCTGCTGCTATTTAAATAATGAGACCAACACTACTTTCCACATATAATAATCCATCTATTTAGTATGTGGTACTTGTCTTCAGCCATGTGCAATTCATACCTTGTATTGCAAAAGTTTGACACACGTTAAATAGACAACACAGCAGCAGAAATACCAATATCGAGCAACATTAAATTGTTACGAATCATACTCCTTAGTGAATAACCAATTAGCGATGAGTAAATAATCCGACAATTACAATATCAAACAACCGACCCATGATGATGATTCAACCAATAATATGAGAGTTGTGACATGCCGATCGATTGATAATGATGCCATCCCATGATCAATAAAAAGTGCAAGGTTATTATTTTAATCTTCCAATTCATTAATGCACAGACCCTCAATAATCATCACCAATCAATTCTAAATATAATACATCAATTCATCTATTTTATCTAATATAATAAGGTTTTATACAAGTACTACTAAGCACGAAGCATTAAAAATTCGTTTAATGCTCTGATATGGAATTCCTTATTTAGCTTCAAAGTACAACACTAGCCCTGCACAACACTATTTGTGGAAACCATTAAACACCAATTATCATTCTTCAATCTTATTTTTGGAAACCATTAAACACCAATTAATTCCGCTCCACATCTTCCACTACAAACTTTCATCAATTTTCCGTTATCTTTGATTCGATTCTTCCTCCCTACGTTTGTTATTCACACAAAACTCTTTCCATAAATCAAAAAAACGCATTTGAGGATGAAAATCAAGCAATCACTTCTTCCTTAAGTTTTGGTGTCAAATATTTTTGTAAACCCATTCATTGAGATGTTGAGTTGCCAGCCCAATTTGATTCTTAATCGGTTTTCCATTGATACTTCTCAAATCCTTCAACAATTTGATCTTTTGGTTCATCAAATTAAAATAGGTAATGAATTTGATTTTTTTTGATCTATTTTTTTGTCGGATGTTACTTGATTAATCATCTTCACCGTCTTCTATTTTAGGGTTTATATTCAGATCGCATAATACAACATTTAAGATTGAATTACAATACGTTTTTGTTTGTTTGTAGCACTTCCTCCCTACATTTCAATTAATCCACGCTCCGCTATTTGGTTGTGATTTGGTTTTGAGGATGAAAATCAATCAATCACTTCCTCCTTATGTTTCGCTCCAATTTTTAACAAGAGGAGCGTCCTGTAAATTCATATAAATTTAATGAAAAAAGTGGTGCGCTCCTTCTTCAGTTATATTTATAATCTCGATGTCGTTTCTTTCAGTGTCAAATTTTCAATTGTTTTGCTTTATTGCTTCTCCTGTTTGTTGTGATTTGAGAATGGATAATTAATTAATATTTTTTTAATTTGTTAATGGTTGATGCAGATGAAGAATAGCCAAAACATAGATCAAACATATCAAATAATCTGATAGCTCAAGTCAGTTTTTGTTCAAAGGTAATGGATTGGATCTTCAATTCAAACGATCTTCAATTAAACATAATACATATGCACAATTACTACCATTAACATCACAGTATTTTATTGTCTTCATTGACAGCCTTCATTGACTATCCAAGTATTTTTTTTCCTTTTCTAACCAGGTTCTCAATTTTCTCCTTATTTTTGTTATGATTTGATGTATCGAAAGGGATACTTATGCATTGAGGTAATTAGGAGATCGGGTATAACACTATTCTGAATATTTCGGGTCGATTTTGTAGTTTATGTTTGTTAAGACTTGAGAGTGGAACAGTAAAAGTTTAGCTGCAAGCGTATGTTTGATATGATTAATTAGTTTTTGTTATGAAGCCATGAGTTTTGAGTATTAGGGAGATAGAATTTACCACATTGTGTTTATTTTTCGCGTTTTATTAGGGAGTGTTTGGATTAGCTTATTTTCCCAACTTCTAAGCTTATTTAGTTTTTTGAAACATGATGAGGTTACTTTTTTAGGCTTATGGGATTGCTTAGTTTAGCTTATAGCGCCACATGTTCTTGGGCTTGAACACGCCGGAACATTCACAAATATAAAATCGACATAGTTTGTGCATGTTGTAGCCTGGTGTAGAGGCATGTTTGTAACCTGCAGTGACTTACATAGTTCGATTTGTGCAGGTCGTAGCCGATTGGAACCAAACGGAAAGTAAGTTGGAAAGATGTTTGGAGTCCCGTTCAGGTCACACTTTATAGACTAAAATTTTATACATACATCAAACACTTTAAAAAATACACATTTGTATAAGTTAACATTTTAAAAACCGGTACTTTTTTTCAGTATGTTGCAGATCCACTAACGTGGCCCTCGGATGGCCAGGTGCTCTTGCTTTACCGTTTACATTTGCAACTACACTTGACCATAGTACAAGAGTGACTTATTTGGGGAACGAGGTGAGCCTAAGCCTTTTACTCTTCTGCCTCACATTTCTCTTCCCGTTGCCTTTTGCCTTACAAAGTTAACCCGAACATCCCTACAACTGTTTTTTGGAAATAATTTCTTTCACTTACAAAGTTATTAACTTGAACTTATATAAGCCAAATGATCTTCTAGCCTTTTTTGGCTTCTTATATAAGCCAAAATGAAGTAACGAAAAAGGTTCTTTAAGGGCTTTTGTAGGTGACCGAATCTGTTTCTCTATACGCTTTGGTTTATGTAAGAGTTTTGTGCTTCGATTGATTTGATGTTTTTTGTTTATTTTTTGCAGGCATTTTATACTATATGGGTGAGTAGATTGAGATCAGACCTTCAATAATAAGGTGATTCGACTATGTTTTAATTTATTTTGTATTTAGAAACGTTACGAAGCTGCTAAATAACCTGAATTAGAAATTCTTTCGGTATTGATGAGTGGTGATCAGGAAACTGATGTATTTTTCTCGATTTATTTGGACCCTTTAGTGTTTTGCTTTCTTATATAATTTAAGTCAAAGGTCTAACAATTTAGGAGCTTCCTCTTGGTGAAGTTTAAGTCAAGATAATGTAAAATGTAATGTAGCTTAATAACAAAGAAGTAAAAAAGGGTTGAAAATCTCCTGAAAATATACCCTTAGTACATAACCTTTTGTGAAATATGTGCATTTGTTATCAAGGTTTATGAGTACCTTTTGTTCTTTTTATTTAAATACATGTGTGGATAGGGAAGTGAGTTTTTGGGATCTATCATCCAAATTGGAGGCAATGGCTTTTTCGCACTATAATATCTTTATTTGCTCTTATGTAGGTAAATATAAAATTGTTCACCACTTCACAGTTTTGGTATTAATACAAACACACATCTACTTTTGAATACTTAGTTTTAAGCATAGATGATTCGGTTTATAAAGCTAGATGTGGTATGAACGAGGGTATGTAAGTGATAGATCAGAGCGGATGCTTGTGATTTAGAGGGTAAAAGAATCAGGGAAAGGTTGAACCAGAGTTGGGAGATGGAAATGGGAGTTAACCATCAGGTGATAATACCAAAACAAAACCTCAACCGTAGTAGATTAAATGCAAAAACTACTACTGATGTGTAGTTTTTGAGGAGGAGATTAGCATTGAAGTTCACTAACCTAACAAAGGCAAACTGAGTACACAAGCTAAACCTAAAATCAAAATCCTTAACCTCTACAAACCCGAAACCTGAACTTGTGTGTATGAATCAGAGAGCTCAATACCACAACATAATCACAACCCGACACTAAACCATTCACCACCTGAAACCATGGTGTCACTGAACCATTGGCTTCCGGGTTTATAGGAGTCACTAACACAGTTTAACCACATAAGATGAACTCGGAAGTTATATTACTCCTCAGTGGGCAATTATAATTAATTTTGAATTGGAGTAAATTGAGTTGTAAAGAAACCATATCAGAGTAGATGTAAAAGTGTGTACAGTAATGTTGGCCAAATTGCAAAATGGCTAGGTCATGGGGACTGAGTCACGGGTCAAACTGGCCGAGGTCAAATTGTTCCTAATGTTGATACCTTTCTAGGGTGATTCCACAAGTCGATCGTATGTAACGTGAGCATCAATCTCTAAGAAGAATTATGAGTTGGATGCATCAGGACTGGAGCAGTGATATTTTGTAGGTAGCTTTCGCACAAAGCCTTAACACGGGGCGGTTTTTACTAATTATTTTTATAATGTAGGGCTGCTAGAACAATAGCTTATTACTTGATAAAGACATCAAGGTTATTTTTTGATGAATGATACATCATACAATTGAAGTTTGACATGTATATATCAACTGTTAGTAGTGTTATTTATATTAGTATATGAAAACCTTTGAGAAAACTGAATAATCTTATCAATGATTCATATATATAGTGTGACCATATATTACAGCTCATACTTATGTGACCATTATGCTCTTATTTGAATATTTAACTCTTACCTAAATTATATAGGTAAATTCAAGGGACAGTGAGTGATAATGAAATGCTAATCCTATGGTAGCCTTACTTTCTGTAGCTCCATCATATATGTTTTTGTTTACTTAGCGGTAAGATACATCTTATGAAGGTATGTGGAACATGTCAAATTTTTGATTCTCGAAATTGTGTTGAGGTCTACTGCCAAGAGCATGATTTTGACCGCCACATCATGGTATTACGGCTCTTTTAGAGTAACAAGTCCGCCGCATCTGTCTCTCAAGTGTGACAATAGAAGATACGTATAAAAAGCTTAACAGATAAAAAAAACAAGCTTTGCACTTGCGGGCAGTGTATTTGGTATCCTGGGGCACAACATTTCCTATGCTCCTCATCTGTTCGTTTTTCTTTAATACCCATGATCTTGTCTTGCCTTTCTTTGTCAGTTTTTTGCCTTTTGGTAGTATGTTCCTGTCTGAAATACCCACCTGCAGAATGGATTGAGCAACTTTTTGTTTTCACTGTTTGCACACCAAATACATATGCATATATCTATTTATTTGATATTGAGTTTTGTCAATATGTTTTCATTGCAGTTGTTAATCAAAGAAAAGGGCGGCGAATGGCCAATGAGTATTGACCTTCTACTCAGGTGACGTTTTACAACTCTTAGTAACTAATGTAACAATTTGTACCCTTTTGCAGTGATTTATCTGTTCCAAAAACTTAAATCACTGATTGTATTTTTTCCCTTAATACGCTTCAACTGCTGCTACTCATCAATCGTCGGTTTGGTGCTTACTAATTTTTTAGGTGCGTATTATGTACTTCGATCATTCTAGAGCCTCTCCTTCTTTGATTCAACTGACTCATCTGGAAAACCGCCGGCCTGGTATATTTGTCATGTCGAGAGAATTATTTTGGGAACTTTATGAATAGCTTTTTTGTTATATTATTATCTTGGAAAGTTTATGATGATTGTTTTCTTAACTTTGATTTTGTGTATTTTTTTAACCAATTATTTATTTAGAATTTGTCTTAAAATACGATTTAGTTTGCAGTTTACTAAGCTCGACTCCTATTGTTTTCATTAGAATGGTGAAATTTAACCCGTTAGAGATATAAAATATTACCCACATTGACCCATTCATTTTGCAGTTGTGTAAATTGGCACGTCTAATTTTAACTTGATTTTGTTAACTTTCCCACCAATGGTACTGTTTGCACATTTAGCGAAATTAACTGAGTCCTACAAAGAAACACTTTATTGATAGCCGTTTTTGTATCTTTGCTGATTTGTGTGCAAATAAAAGCTAAAAAATGGGGGTTTAGGAAGTAAGACTCTCTTCAAATAAATAAAGACTTGCTATAAGAAGACTTTTTTTTTTTTTTTTTTTTTTTTTTGCATAGATTCCAATTGGGATAACTTTATTGCATGAAAGGTGAAACTTACAACATTGTAAGCATTTAGGTAACTTTAGCAACGTTTACCAATTGAGTGCTTTGTCCAAATTCGGTATTAAAAACTGAAATATGTAAATTGAAATAAACTTTTACTATGAGAAATGTAATTTGTAGGTAAGGCATCTCCTTACCAATGATATTCAGAAATCTATATGCAAAATTAATTTATTATATCTGAATCACAGTTGATACATTTCACTAAACATATTCCCACCATCCTTTCAACTAAAACCATTGTAATCAATTGGTCTATGCCATATTTGAGTAAATAATTGAGGCCCATATGGCTAAGGATCAACTTGGACTAAACATTGGGATGTCATCATTACTAAGAGCGAGTTTGTGAACGCCAATTGGCATGGTCGATGTTGTGCGCACTCAATTGACAATTAGCCAACCAAGATCATGACCAATATGCATTTTAAATCCTCATATATGTAAGTTGCAGTTTTTTTTTTTTTTTTTTTTTTTTTTTTTTTGAACATCTGAGTTCCAACTTATACATCACAAACATCATAGGCTAATATTTGGATAAGCATTTCTCAATATCATCACAATTAACAAAATATACCGAATTACTATTAGGTGATAAGATGATTGCCTTCATATCAAAGACCAGGTGAGCCATGGGCAATTACGTAAAGATAGTACGTCAACATGAAAATCACTTGAAAATTAATACGCTTTGAATAAAATTGTTTCGTTGGCGATGCTAATCGAGCCATACCTATAAATTTATGATCAGCTAAACTAAGTCAAAATCCGATTATAGATGGACCCATAAGAGGACTATGCCGATAAGAAGGGTACTGTGATTTGATGTATAAGTGGACACATTGATACAATTTCTTAAATTTACATATAATCTCATTGTTAACTTCATTTTTTCGCTTACTTTTTTTCTTCTCAAACTGTTAGGTGTTTACGAAATAAGAATGGGTTACTGAATGTTTGACGCCGACCACATACTTTTTGCATTCAAGACTATCTACCTGTTGAACACACCGATACATGCATGTTCTGTATTTTAATGGTTATTAACGAAACCTGTTTTCACACATATAATTTGTTACAAAAATATTTCTTTAAAATTTCCCGCAATTCTAAAGTTGGTTTTTTCACACATATAATTTCTTACAAAAATACTCTTATTTTATTCGCACATATAATTTCTTACAAAAATGTTTCTCTCATATCCCTGTATATTTTGCCATGAAAATCAACAAAAGACAAGGGAAATCACTTTCTAACGTTGGTTTATGATCAAAACTTCAACAAATGTCATGTATAGAGAAGTATTATAAGGGCAATCACTTTAATGTTTCTCTCATACCCCTCTACCTTGCTACAACTGGGACAATTACCACCATTATAAGGACTACCACACCATTGACAATCAAGAAGGTGTGGATGAGACATAGAAAGAATCAAATGGTTTTAGAGGGTAAGAAATGTAGAATCAAAAAGGTAGGAGGGTAAAGATGGATATTTTTGTCATTTTTGATAAACATTTTATACAAATTAGAAAGAAAATCTATTTGTGTTTTTGTGTTCGTTGAAAACTGATTTTAAAATGTTTTCGGGAACAGTTTTGTATTTAAAAGAAGAAAATATGAACAAAGGATGGTAAATATACAATGAGTGTATATCCAGATTCACTAATATGCAAAACCGTTTAGAATACGCGCACGACCTCCCCGGCAGCGGCGCCAAATTTTGATTGGCGGTAAACAGTCAGATAATTATTAGTCAACCACTTGTGAATGGTCAACCATAATAGTCAAACAGCTTAAGGCCAATGCTTCCATGGAATACAGTGTTTCCCCAGGTCGTTATGTCCCAACGAGGCGTGCAAAGGTATTTAGACGAATCTGTGATCGGGTGATTATGAACAGGAAAGGGTATAAGTGAGTGAGTGATTTAAACTAAGGATTTATAGAACAAAATAGCTTAAATAAGCTAGGAAAATGATTACGTGAAAGCTAGATATTTAAAAACGTTTAAAACCTACAAACGCGTACGTTAAATTTAAATCTACGTAAACGTACGAAATAAAAAGTGAGTTTTGTCCAATATAAATCCCACGGATGTGAAATTTATATTTTTGGAATTCAAATGATAAAATAAAATTATTAGAAAAATAAAATATTTTTTTAGACTTTTTATTTA
>JARVZY010011335.1:0-90669 GCA_030686995.1 Artemisia argyi | reverse complement strand
ATAAATACAATTATTAAAACACCCCTTATATCATAAATACAAATTATCAAGCATATTGTACAACCAAATTAAACACAATTCCTACATTAAATGTCACTAATAAAAATAATAAAGCACATTATACAAATATTCAGGCCCGAATGGGCAACGGGCCAAATGGGCTTGAGCCCGAACGGGTGCGGGCTAAACAGGCTCAAGCCCGATCGGGCACGGCCTAAACAAAATTCTTGATATCCGTAAATTTATTGTCAAAAAGAACATAATAAACTAAAATACACGATTCACCAGAAAATTTAATTTCAGGGTACCCGCCACTGCAACGCGCGGGTACCCTGCTAGTGTGTGTATATATATATATATATATATATATATATATATATATATATATATATATATATATATATATATATATATATATATATATATATACACACACACACACACACACATATATATATATATATAGGGGAACTTTCTTTTCAGAACTCATATAAGTGTGAGCACCGATACAACTCTTATACACTATTTAATAAAAGTAAAATTCTCTCGAATTATTATTCGTGATTTATTTTAATGGATCAAAATATAAGGACTTTCCTTGAATTCATTGTAGGTTTGCGTAAAATGCATTTAATAAACATAGTAAAATTCTCTCAAGTATTGTTCATTGTCTTATCTAATAGATCAAAATACAAAGACTTTCATTGAATTCATTGTAGATTTGCGTTTGTATGAGATATTATTTTAGGAAAATTAGATATAATAAATTAAATAGAAAATAATTTACTAAATTTTGATTGGTTAAAGGGAGTTCTGAAAGTTCTCACATTTATTTGAGTCCTGAAAAGAAAGTCTCACTATATATATATATATATATATATATATATATATATATATATATATATATATATATATATAATGTAGCTAAACACACGACCTGAAAAGTTGAGGTCCGTTTAATAGTTAACCTGATCCACATACCAAACCTAAATTAATCAGACCTGAATATCGGGCCTGATTTATAACTTTATCGGACCTAAATCTGTAATAAGACCTAATATTAGACCTTTTAATAAGACCCAACCCCGTCTTAAAAAGCAATTATTTCAATCCCCGTCTTGAAAAGCTGTTTTTGTTAACCTCGTCTATCAAAATGAGATACCTGAGAATCAGACCTAAATATTTAGTGTAAAAACGATTAAATTCTTCATCAGACCTTACGTCGGACCTAAGAAGAAACCGCAATTGATATAATACTCACAAAGAGTTTTAGTTTCTCGTATTATCATCACACACACACACACACACACACACAAATCCTCAAAAGCTTTCTTCTCATATTATCACAAATTCCGTCCTCAAATTCATGATAAAAAATCAAAGAGGTGATTTTTATCTTGGCTTGGCAATCACGATGGCAATTGCTGATTTGAAGATTTTATTTCTTCATGCATTTGCAACTGCGATTGCAGCCATGGTGCCATTGTTGGTTGATTTATCGTATATGAGAGGTTACAGAGCATCCAAAAGTTTGTATGATTTTGTTTGTGGTTTTCATCTTTTATATGGGTTTAAGGGCTCATGATTCTGCTCTGATTTCGGGAGTTCCAGGTTTGTACATGTTATTTGTTTATGAAGTTTCTTAATTTTCTATGTTGCTTGGATTCTTATTTTAATAATTGCAGACGGTTTGATTTTTGTTTTTTTTATGAGGATGGCAGAGTATATTGAGTTTTGAGTTTTTGGAAAAAGAACTTCACCATGGCCAGGATAGGTACCTTTTTTGAGCATTTATAATTTATCATTCTATTGTTGCTCAATTTGACAATATCCTCTTGTTTTTTATAAATTTTTGCAGATCATACTCGAGGTTCAGGCTCAAAAATGGAGATGCAAATAATCAGATTGAGGTTTGAATGTTGATGTGTCCATTTTTTTAGTTTCAACACGTCATGTGTTTGATGTTATTTGAATTTGCTTTTATCTTTGTGTGTGGATTGAACCGATTTTATTGATTAACGACTTTTTCTTCATTGGAGCAGGTTTCCTCAATTCAAGTTCAATCTCAATTAGATAATGTTTTATTCATGGATTCAAATTTTATAATTGTAAGTTTTATTTATTTATTTATTTATTTATTTTAATCCTTAGTTGGTTATGTTTGATACACATGGCTTGTTTTCACTGATTCCTAACAGGTTCGTGAATCTCGAGCTCGATTGATCTAATTCATGTTGATGTACGTCAGATTGCATCGGTCAAGCAAAAATGATCAGGTAATGTTATAGAGAAAGAAAACACATGTCTGTGTACCTATAAATATACCTCTTAGAGCAAAAAACCACAATTTTGAATGGGTCAAAACTCTAAACAGTTTGGTTGGCAATTAAAACTTTTTGTTCTTTTATCAATTTTATAAATTATTACTGATCATTTTGTTTCCGTTACTTGCAGTCAGTTTTGATGCCATTGGTAACATAATAAGTTGCCCATCCTTTCTGAAAAACATACCACCTGCAAATGCTCTCAAACAAATTCTTTAGATTACCCGAGGTATATACTTTGATACCAAAGTTGTATGTGATTTATGATAGTTTATAATTAGTTTCAATTTACAAAAAAATATTTGTTTTTGCGTCATTGAGGGTATATGACATGCAACATTTTGTTACTGCTTGTAAGCTTTGAAAGTTAGATATGACAACATAGGCGGTGGGTTTGTTTACGAGTAAAAAAATGGGTAATTTTGTAACGGGTCGATTAAGTTGGTTTACAAATAGAAATTGTGTTAAAAATGATTCTAATAAAATGTTACTACAATAGTAATGCGATTTTGTTGAATAAATTTGTATAAGGCGTAGTGAAAATGATATTATAGTCATTAAGGTGTACGCAATATGTCATGGGGATTTGGTTGGGTGGGCTGATCTTTTGGCTGAATAGGTTGATGTGTTAGAACCTGCTGATTGGACAAAGCCAGCTGATAGGGAGGGTTGCTGATCAGGCATAGCCTGCTGATAGGGAAAACCCTGCTGATCTACCAGAGCTTGCTGATAGGGCAAATATATATGTATCTGCAGCATCCTCGTGGTCTATATATATGTATGTTATTGATTTACTGATTTGTTATGCACTTTTGTTAATATTTGTGCGGTATTGTTAATGATAGACTGGTTTTTGGGATTTGTGAATGAAGTAATATGATTAGGTTGTGATAGATCTGGGGAAAAAAAAACAAAGTAACTGTCAACTTGTATAGAGTTGGTTTATTTTAAATTTTTGGTTGTAAAGTAATTTTTTTGTGATGAATTGAAAAACCAATATTGCAAAACATGGTGTTTGAGAGGCATGCATATAACTCATTTTTGGGTGTAAAGTAATATACATTGTTCCATTCATTTACTATAGTGTTTGTGATTGTTTTCTTTTTTAAATCTCTCATTTAGCATACTAATATACTACATTTTTATATTTCATTGCAAGAATTTCTACATGGATTGAACTGATGACAATCTTGACGTGAGTTGTTATTTTGTAATCATGTTGAGTTCATGTTACACCAAGGTTAAAATAGTACGAGCATGATTATTTTCTAAACGGAAATAGAAGAAAACTAATGAGACACAAAGTTTGAAATCTAAGGAAGTTGTTGAGAAATACTGGAATTCGGAACTCACCAGTGAGACACAACCTATATGGGTGAGTTTATTTTCTTAATGTAATGTTATCCTTAAAGTTGTTTATGTTGATACAAATTTGCAAGTCCTAGGTATGGTTTTAAATATATTTTTAGGGATTAATGTACCTTTAGGACATGTAAGTAAGAACTGCGGCTTGCTGTTGCTGGCTGCTACTGTTTGCCACTACCAGTTGCTGCTTGCCACTGGCAGCTGTTGGTTGTGGCTTGCTGCCGCTGCTTGCGGCTTTTTGATGGACCTTCCTGAGACTTTTCTGATAGACCTTTATGATGTACCTTTCTGATGGACTATGCTAAGACCTTTCTGATGTACCTTTGTGCTGATGGACCTTTCTGATAAACCATATTGATGGACCTTGCTGTTATAACTTACCAGCTTGTTGATGGGAAAGAAGGCTGCTTACAAAGTGTGAGAATAAGCTGTTACCAGATACAATTAGTTCTATTCATGCATATGGTGATCGAATTTATGTAGATGTCATGTTAAAAATGATTATTATATATGGAAAATGATGGGGAAACCTAAATATGTGTCTAATTTCATGCCTAAACTTATGTGGCATGATTTAGTGGTTTGTGAAAAAATGGGTCCCTTGACTGCAACCAACAGGATCATGCCACACAAGTTTAGGCATGAGTTTAGGTACATCTTTTAGGCCTCCAAATTACCTCTCATAATATATATGTTATTACAATAATAATGTGATATATTGAATAAATTTATTTAACGCATAGTGAAAACGGTATTATAGTCATTAAAGTGTACGCAATACGCACGGGGATATGGCTGGGTGGGCTGATCTTTTGGCTGAATAGGCTGATGTGTCAGAACATATATATTAGAATAGTTTCAAATGAATTTCTTTAAACTCTTAGTGACCATTAAATATTTCAATTAATGCGCACTAGATTCACAATATGCTATGCTATATGCTTTATCTGTTTTTATTGGCATAGTACATGCTTAGGTGTCTTATCGCACCAGGATGCTGATTAAAGCTTGATATTTTAGTTGTAACTGGTGATTTTGTGACTGGTGAAATGGATATTTGGATCAAGTTTTAATTTTAGCTCTCTGACTTTGGTGAAAGTGGTGTTTGGATTCAGTTTTTAACTTTTGGTTCAGCGACTATGATGAAATATGTGTTTGGATCCAGTTTTAAGTTTTTAGTCGGGTTGTTTGATTTCAGGTTTAATTTAGGGGTATTTGAATTTGTGTGGTGTGTCAGAATGGTTATGAATTGGAATTATTTACTTTTCTCGACCTTACAAGTTAAACACTCAAACTGCTTATGTTGTTTCTTCTAGGCTTTTATAAGATAGGTGCCGTATCATAGAGCTAGGAATGGGCTTTTATTATCCTCGCTTTTTTATAAAGATAACGTCACACAAGTGAATTGGACTAGATTAGAAACTACAAGGACTACTATTGTCAAGTAGGCAAACATGTAGTGTTAGGAGCCTATAAATACCCCTCATGACTCTCCATGAGGGTGTAGGAAAGTGTGTGTAAGCTTCACTTCATTTCATATTTAATAAAACACATAGTTCTCCACCTTTCTCTCTCTACTTTCTCTCTCTAGAAATAACCATGGTTTTCACATATTACGATCAACCTCGACCTCCAGAACGTGTTTCTTGGTCTCTACAATAGGTATCAGAGCTAACCGGGGGCGAATCGTGGTGTTTTTGGGTGAAAAATCGTGTTTTTTGGTGTTTTTTCTCGAAAAAATGACGATCTTATCGAGTTAGGATCGTGTTTTATCGAGTTAAGTATGAAGTTTATCGAGTTAGGATTGCAATTATCGAGTTAGGACTGAAATTATCGAGTTAGTATAGCAAAATTCTCGGGTTATTGAGTTACTGGTTGATTTTATCGAGTTAGTGATAAGGGTTACCGAGTTAGCTACAAGTTCATACGAGTTCCTTATTTGGCGAGTTAGCCATTTTAGCGAGTTAGCTAAACACCTTATCGTTTATCGAGTACGGTTCTTCTTGGTTTCTACTTAAGCCAAAACTATACTTCGTTCGTTCCTTCTTACCGAGTTAGCATTTCTAGATCTTACCGAGTTACAAAGGGGTTACAAAGTTGCAAATGGGTTACCGAGTTACAAAGGGGTTACCGAGTTACAACGGGGTTACCGAGTTACAAAGGGGTTACCGAGTTAGGAATTTTTACCAAGTTAGCAAAAAAAAAAAAAAAAAAGTTTTTTGGCTGGAAAATTTGAGAAAAATTTATTTTTGAGAGGAGACTAAACGTTCAATTTTTACGCGAAATTCAAATTTTGGTATTACGTTGAAAATTTTGGCCCGAAATTCAAATTTTTAGGCCAAAATTCAAATTTTTTCGGAGAAATTTGGCGTAAAAATTTTTAAAACTCAAATTTTTCTGGTAACCTTTGTAACACCCCCAATTCATGGTTGCAGCGGAATTCGAACTGGGTGTTACTCGACGGCACAATAGTCACAATAATAGAAAACGAACTCCAATTGAGTCGTTTTAAAAGATTTATCATTCAAATTATATAAATATCAGAGATTACAAAATGAGGTCCCAAATGGTTCCATGTTTACAATGTATAATAAATGAGTTTTTGAATGATAATAAAATTTATAGCCCTCTTGAGTATCCGTGCCCTTCCGTGCCATCCTTGATCGTCATGAACCTGAAATACATGCTTGAGAGGTCAACACAAAGGTTGAGTGATATTCATAGAGTTTGTTTAATGTTTGAACACAATATGTTGGTAGTGTGAGCAATAGACTCACACCAATGTTTGGAAAACAAAGATGGGCCACGTTGTTATACGCCCGGAACAGTTATTATCAAATACTAAGCTTATGACACCAAAACGTTAACATGTACCAATATCAATCGGCGGAGTTATCCAGGTAGGTACTTTGCCGTCATACCTAATGTCTCAAATATTAATGCATTTGTTTGAACTTAGTCAATACAAATGGGATTCGTCAATCCCAATAGGCCTATTCACAATATTCGCGCTCACTTGCAAGTAACCCTCGCAAGTGATTAAATGGTTCATAATAAGGGATCTTGGTTTGGCAAGGATGTTACTTAGTGATAATAAAACAATCAGGCAAGCATACAATTTAAAAACATTGTGCTCGGTTAAAAATAGCATGTATTCCCCCCAAGGGTTTGTAAAACATTGAAGTAATGTAAAGTGGAGCTATGAACTCACCTTGAGTTGGATAGCAAGTAATGAATGTAACGGTTGAATCATGAAGGTTTCTACGAGCAACCTATAATCGAATGTTGCGACTTAGGATCGGAGTAAAGAATATGAATAAGTGATTATATAAATATCTTGCATTTAGTCCATGATGTGGTATGATGTATAGTGTAAGTCTTTGAAAGTAATGATTCATGAAACATGTATGTTTTGTATATCGTTTACTACCGTTCGGGCCGACATAATTCAGAAGTCATGTTAGTAAGCGTTCGAGGAGCCAGGACACTTTAACTCGTAAATCCACAACTCATCTCGACGGCTTACATAATGAACTCCTCACATGAGGCTCCCTACTATGGTAGTAGTTGATGAAATATATAGATATAAGTTTTGATCCGAAAAGTTACATGTCCGATATTTGAATAAACTTAGGAAAGTTTATTAGTACATGAAGATTGTTATTAGGGTATGTTTCATAAGTCTTGTATGACCATTTATCTTTGTAATATCTCATGGTTCCTTTTAAGTGAAGTAGATCCAAATTGTTTGTTCAAGTTATCGTCAACTCTTTGTTTCATGTTTATGCCTAAGTAAGCTTACATGGTCATTTCGTCATGGCCTTGCCATGACCTTTTGTCATTGTTCCATGGTCTTGAGACTCAACCTTGGCTCTAGCCATGGTTGTGGTCTTGATTCTAGGTCATAAGACCCCTTTGGTCTTCATAAACCATAACTTATATGTAATGACTTTGGTCTAAAAATGGGCTGTTAAGAATTTAAAGAATTTATCACTCAAAAAGCGTTTTCAGGGCTCGAGCTTTTTTATTCCTGAACGAAAACGTCGTTCCGGACAACTTTCGTGTTTTAACTTTTTGATGAATCGGACCAGAAGTGGGACTTTCAAAACCCAAATTTGATCAGAATGGTATTTGGCAGTTTGCCGCAAAGTTTTGATAACTTCAAATGGGCGTAACTTTTGACTCGTATACTCGTTTTAGGTGGTTCAAATTGCTATGGTTTCCTTGTTAAGTCCTCTACTGTAATATGTAATGATCCAACATCATATTTTTACCATTTTGATCAGGTCTTACCAAGAAAGTCACTAGTTTACTTGTTATAGTAACTTATCTTGTCAATCAATTACAACAACTTGTTTTACTCACTTTTATACATCATGGACATGAATACAAGACATAATATAGCATGAATAATATGTAAATAACATGAACATGATTATTCAACAAGAAGCATGTTAGGGTTTGGCTTACAACTTTTGGCTTTCAAAGATGAAAGGAAGTTAACATGAAAGGATATGACTTTGATAGACTTGCTTCAACCCACTTCACTTCATGCAATCTTTCTACTCTTGTAATCTTGAAAGAGAGATGATGAAAATTGAGGTGACTTGAGTGGATTCAAACTCAAGAGAAATCACCAAAGTTTCTAAGGATTTGAAGTAGTTTTGATGAATCAAAACTAAACTAGGGTTTATGTATGGATATAGCACTTGATTTCTTGGATGGAACTTGAAGTAAATGAGCTAAGGATGAGATGATGGTGTGTTTTTATGTGTGTGGGTCGTTGGAATGGCCAAGGAGGGGAAGAGAAGGCTTAAATAAGGTCTTGAGGAGGTTAGAACCTTGACTAGTCAACACTTGCTCACCAAGTTGAACACATGTTCACATCTTAAGGCTTAAAGCATGGGATTAAGCCACCTAGGGGCTGAATCCCCCCCCCCCTAAGTCGGTTTGCCAACCTTGGGGAGCAAGGGTGGACTTTTGATGATATTATCCAAGTTATTGAGTTAGTTTTGGCTCCGTAAAATGCTAACCGTAAATGGTTAAGCCACGAAACGTAAAACCGGGTATCGTAAAAATACGAAACTTGTAGGAATGATTAAACTTGTCAAAATACTCCATAATAAAATATAAAATGAGTGGTAGGTTCCATTTGGGTGGTAAAACCCTGCTAAAAACTGGAAACATGGGTCTAAAACGCGTAATACGTAAAATGTACGAATATTGCGTAAAATTGAGAAAAGTAAAATGTTACTTTTCTAATAGGATAATATTGATTTAAAATGACTTATAACGTCTAGACTGGGCTCAGTCTAGTGTCGGTTGGTATTAAATGTCTTTTAGACATCAAACCGTAAGCCTAAAAATCAAGGAATGACTTATAAAATCAAGGAATGATTTTTGGTCAATGGAGGAGGGAAAAATATGTTGACTTTTTCTAATAAGTTGAAAACTCAAATCGTCTTAGAAACGCGGTGCAGGTATAGGCTAAGGTTACGGCCGAGTAAAAACGCTTAAAACTGAAAATTCCAGTTTTTCACGGCCGAGGCTTATTTTGGTCATGTTTTTCTCAGTCATGATTTATTCTCAAATAAATCATGAGTGTGTCAAACATTTTTCTGATACGGGGAAAATTAACGCGACCGAATTTCGTTGTGCGTAGAATTTCTGAATGACGTTTTACCCTAAAACGTGTAATCCCGTGTAACTCCTTAATAACTTTCACGAAAATGAGCTTATGAATGTCAAACTTTTAATTTGCCATGGAAATGATTTATCACTTGAGCCCAAGAAATAAAAATCAAATTTCGGGAAAATTTTCGAGAAAAATGAATAGTAAAAGTGAATAGTGAAATTTTCCAGGAATAGTAATTATCCTGAAAATGCGAATTGTTACAACCTTATCATTGCATTTCATAGTGATTTCCAAATTATGGGTGAGAACATTTTCCAATTCTACTTTTGGAGGGAAAATCCGAGATCACTACGAATCAACAAGATAGAATTTCATACTTCACCAAAAACACACCACGTATTGCTTAAAAGATCCTGATCAAGAATCACAATCAAATGACAACAGCTAGTATCAGATTTTGTGATTATGGGGATAATTCTTTATCACTTTTCTGGGTTTAAAGTTCATTTCAAGGGCATGTGTACTTATTTATCTCAAAGTCTAGAGGTGGATGGATGCATGACTTTCGGAGATACTTGTTTGGGCAAACACTGGTAGAGATAGTGATTAAGACTTGGATTATCTAGTTATACCCAATGTAAGGAGTTACATTGTAGTGCTCACGGGTTATAGCTATCACTTTAAGGAGTTACATTGTAGTACTCAGTGTCGCACGAAGTTGTGGATAGTTCAAGAGGCAGAGATTTAATATACTATTTGTGGGTTTGAGTATATGGATCTACCTATGCTTAAAGGAGTTACGTTGTAGTGCTCAGTATAGGTTCTTAGTCACACCATTGTACAAGATTAAGTCACATATCTAAGGGATGTTTACTTCATTTTCAGATTGGTTATACTGGGTTGTTTCTCTAGTCATTGGTCATTTACTAGCTGGTTGGAATTTGAAGAGGTCGCTTATAGGTTTAAGAGAAGAGATGAGATTGTAGAAAAAGAGAGTCATATCTTAGCGACATATACTCACAGAATGTGCTTCAAAAAGTTGTTATGGCTTCTAAATTGCATTAGAAGTGTAAAGTACAGGTAATTGTATGGCATGTACACAAGATTATGATGATTCCGATAACTCACAACCATCAGGAGGGAGAAGAACATGCCAAAAGAATTAGTGTCTCGTCTTTAGTACGTTGGTTGATCGAGGGAACTGTGCTTAATACCATAGAAGTACCATGAGGTACAAAGTATGTGTACATCAGAGCTTATTACCAACCTTCTATGCAATGTTATGTGAGTTATGTTGTTATGCTGCTACCCGAACAACAACCATGTTCCTACACTTTTGAATCTACTTTATCCGCTGCTAGATGAAAGAAGAGTTGTCGGTTCAGGAGGGAGCAGGAAAAAGAATAAAGGCTCACTAGTTAGGAGGGAGTAATAACCTAACTAGACCATTACAGTTGAAGTTCAGAGCTACAAAGACCTTTGCCGTTAGTGTCAAAGATCATACGCTGAGATCGTCGGAAGAGAGAACTTCAAGTCTGCCTCAGTATCTAGACTACAGAGACTCTGCGCTTCAACAACGTCAACATAGTTTACTATTGTTGTAATTTACATTGTTTATGTATTTATAGGTCTCATTGTAACCATTCATGTGTGACGATATCTTGGAGGGAGATTGTTAGCCTCGCTTTTTTATAAAGATAACGTCACCCAAGTGAATTGGACTAGATTAGAAACTACAAGGACTACTATTGTCAAGTAGGCAAACATGTAGTGTTAGGAGCCTATAAATACCCCTCATGACTCTCCATGAGGGGTATGGGAAAGTGTGTGTAAGCTTCACTTTATTTCATATTTAATAAAACACATAGTTCTTCACATTTCTCTCTCTACTTTCTCTCTCTAGAAATAACCATGGTTTTCACATATTACGATTAACCTCGACCTCCGGAACGTGTTTCTTGGTCTCTACAGCTTTCGTAAAACCTTAAACTTTCAAAAACTTGTGACCTTGAGGTCTTATATAGGTGTTACATAGGCAGAGGATTTTACAAATGATATAAAAGTTGGTTACAGTTTTATACACTTTATTACCTATAAAAAGAAGTATTAATTCTAACTTAAAAAGCATATGTGTGCCCGCAACGCAGATTTTCTGACTGCTACCTATTAAAATTTTCAGATATGGTTCAATAACACTCCTCACACCAAGCTGGCTGAAGTCAAAGGGCATCAAAACTGGGTCAAAGTCACCAGAGAGTATCTTACTTTTCCTGGAGGTGTTACTCGGTTCAAGAATGGCGCTCTTCACTATATCGATCATATTCAAAAGGTTAGCCTCATTCGACCTTTACTTACAAATTAGTTAATTTGTGTTTTGTTTTATCTCTCGAGGGTCTAGCAGGTGTATAAAGGCTGACGAGTAAACAAGTCATATGGTTTGAAATTTGCCCATATTCTGCTATCATAATTGGTATTTTATTATTTTGTAACCGTATCTAATGTACCAAGCTGTTATAGAAAGAATTTCCTAAAAGTTTTTGACAAAACCAGTTTGAGGTCAACCAAACTTAGCCCAACGAGTTGGCCGTTTTGATACATTACCTAATTTTATTTGCAGTAATTATCTGCTACTGAATGGTAGAGGGGTCTCGGAGGAATGTGCAATAGGTGCCGTCACACAGGGCCTACACTTAAAAGGGGCCACATTTTTATTAGTTTTGCATATAAATAAGTATAATATTAAACATATATGAGTCATATAACCCGTGGAGGAGACGGTATTGGGAGTTACTTTCCTTTTTTTAGTCATATAATTCAAGTTTTTTTTTTTTTTGCAATTCCTCTACTTTACAAGTGTAATAAGGCCTCCTTGTTGTTATTGCATAGGCCACCAAAAACCACAAGATGACCCTGTTGAATGGGGAAAAAGTGCCCATGTAATATTGGACGTTGGATGTGGTGTGGCAATTTTTGGAGGGTACTTGTTCGAGTGTGATTTTATTGCCGTGTCGTTTTGATGAGGCGAAAAGTGTACCTCTTTAAGGGGTCATTTAAGCCCGAATTCATGATTATTTGATCAATTATTGCCCTAAATCGTTCCTTTTGTCATTTTAGATACTTTTGAGGAGAAATCTGGAAAAGGAAGCGTTTTGGACGTTTTTGGAGCAAAAAAGTGAAGAAAACGGCAAAGTCTCTAATTCCTTGCTGGGAACAGTACCTGACGACGTCAAGGATTAACACATGACGGCGTCAAGAGTGATAAAAGAGGTGGAAGTGGATATTATAACGTGACGGCCCAGAGTATTTTCAATGTAATTGGCCTGACGGCGTCACCAAGGCCGTCAGGGTCAAAATGCAAGTGACGGCCCAGAGTATATTTCTACATGAAGGCGCCAAGACTGGATCTAGGCAATACGACTCTTAACTTGGCGGCGATTTGACGGCGTCAGAAGTTAATACATGACGCCGTCAAGATGCTTTGTCTATATATATTTTTCCAATTTTTCATTGTAAAGTGTGGAACAAGTTGTGGAATATTAGAGCATAAACCCTAGGTCGAATTTTCTGCTTATTGAAGGGGTTTCAAACCCTTCTTTCTTCCATGTTTGAATAAAGATAAGTCTTCCAATAATCATTCAATATGTCTATGTGTTGTTTGATTCTATCTTATGCTTGTCTTTCTTTTAACATGTTAGGCTAGGTTTTTATTGTGTTTGCTTAGATGTAGTGAAACCTAGATGTTGATTATTGGTTGATCGTTTGTTTATAATTGTTACGGATGATTGTATTCAATGTTAGGCTTAAGAAAACTGGCAGACTTCCATTGGTAACTTGCTTGAACGTCTTAAGAAACATGACCGGAGGTGTACTATGATTTTTGGTTGTATTTAATGCATAAGTGAATTCTAATGATCCCATGTTAGGAGCTTTTAGTCGGCTCGACATAGGAGTGAAGTAGGATCTTATAGAGTTAGGGAATATTGTACACGGCCCTACGACTAGTATTAAGGAATATAACCCGTCATCCATGCAATTGTAACAAGCTAATCAACCGGTAAAAGATATCTAGGGAGTAATGAAATCTAAGTAAACACATCTTTTCTCATTATTGTTTCCACCACATTAGTTTAATTTCATTTCTTTTATTTTATTTTGATTGCATCTTAGTTAATTTGGTTAGTTGACTAGCAACTAATTCCGCCCACTCCTTCAAAACTCGAGATTTTACTTGTTTTTATAAAATATAAAAAATACAAAAAGAATCATCCCTCACCTCTAGACCTAGTTTAGTAGGCTTTCTAATCCTAGCGACACTATTCCTGAGTTGAACGATCAATCCCCCGGTACTTGTCACTATACTATGCTACAATGATCAGGTACACTGCCTGGCGGGGATTGCAAGCTTCTCAAGATCCCTTGAGAGGTAAAACCTGTTGCGAGGGCGCAATCCCGCGTATCACGTTTGCTCCAAAATATGAACATGAAGCTCAAGTGCAATTCGCACTAGAAACGGGTATTCCTGCTATTTTAGCTGTCATGGGTACCCAGAGATTGCCCTTTCCAAGTATTTTTGATTTCATTCATTGTGCACGTTGTAGAGTCCCGTCATGGAAGTTGATACTTTCAGACTCTTTCACTCATGTTTTCTATCTTTTTAATGAATTCGACAATCACATTATTATGAGAATGGTTTGATCTAAAGAAGCAATAGTTTTCAGGTGGAAAGCTTTTGTTAGAGCTCAACCGTTTTATAAGACTTGGTGGCTATTTTGTATGGTTTGCTACCCCTGTTTACCAAAAAGAGGACGAAGATGTTGAAATATGGGAACTTATACCTTTCGTCAATAGATATCATTTTCTTTGATAAGGTCTAACATGCCTGGTCCCGATAACTTATCAATTCTCTGAAAATATGCTCTTCTGCATTTTTTCATTCCATAGGTGTCAATTACCAGACATTTTCTATTGTATCTACTCATAGTAATCAAATGGAATACATCTCACATCTGTTGGAAAAAATTTGATTTTTGCATCTGATTTAATGTCTTCTTCCGCCCTAATCTCATAATTGATTTTTTTTGTTGCAGCTATGTCTTAATCGACAAAGTCCATGTGCTGGGACCTTGTGGTTTATAAAGATACGTTGAACCAAGTCGGTGCATCAATCTATAGAAAGCAAACTTCCGATGATTGCTATGACAAAAAGACAACAGAATGATCCACCTCTATGTAAATTCAGTGATGATCCATATGCCATATGGTAAGATTTCTTTGGTTTTAGTTAAAAGTTACTATTAAAAACTTGTCCTTAAACATAAACTGGAAAGAATTTAATGATGACAACTGATAATTTTAAGTTTCCCAATTTAGGAAGGCTTTCAATTCAAATATAAATTTTATCTTGTCTTGTTACTAAATGATGATATCATTTTGAGTAATGAGTACTGAAAAGGCATTAATACTATGTAGAAATTCAAGCATGTATGGCTGATGATATGTTACCCATACGATCTTAGATGAGGGAAAAAAATATGTCACCTCGTGATCATATAATACCTACTTGAATATTTTCAGGTAAAGGAAAGATTGGGTACTACAGTAAGGGAAATAATATGTATCTTTTTTCACGGGCCAGTTCTTAAATCTTTATCTCAATCCACCAATCGAAATCAGGTTCTTCATTATTCTGACTAAATTCCAATCTGCAGCATTGGTCTTGGTACTCTTCTGTCTGGGTCTTGAATAATCACAGACAGTGTTGAAACAAAGACCTTGATAGATCTTCTGAGCACTCTAGAATCGTTAGTTATGTCAATGTAATCACCAACACACTAATAGATAATCTTCGTAACTTGTATTTTAAAGCGGAAACAAACACAAGTTTTAATACTAATAACTTTTGATCCTCTATGGATCCTTTAATAATAATGAAAGTGTTTTCTAAAAACGTAACTCAATACATAATCGAGTGTTCCTTTTATACACAAGGAACCCTAAACCGTTTTCCAAGAAACGTATATTCTAAAACTTCTCAAAGATATGCATTATCACTTCCTAAATAAACTCATGCATATCCTAACTATATTACATAAAATACGGAAATACTATATCCGCAGAAACAACTAATGCTGAAACTAGACTTCAGCAGAAACTAAACTATAAGTAGAATCTGTGTCTTCAGCAGAAACCATCAGTAGATTCTTCAGTAGAATTCTCTCTTAGCAGAATTCCCAACAATCCTCCCCTAATCTTGAATTTGACATGGTTAAGTTCAAGATTCTTGATAGATCTTTGAAGTTACATACCAAGAGGATTGAAATGACACAGCACCAGCAAAGAATCATCATCAGCAGGATCTCTATGATCAGCAAATACTTGAAAACTCCATTCTTTGCAGCAACAAATGACTAAATTTACATCAAAACAAATTAGTTTCATACTATTCTCATCACATCCAGGTGTGTTAACTCCTGTGAGAGGTGAATCATTGAAAATAATGGATTTGATGTCTCTTTACCAATAGCCATCACTACTGGAGTAGCCAAATGTTTTAAGGTACACTGATAACCACATGATTTTTAGCAAATCATCAGCTATAAACGGATTTGAGATGTCTTTACCTGGAGCCGTTTGCTCAGGACTAGCCAATTATTTTGATGAAAAATCATCTTGGTTAACTGATTACCAAATATGGTTTTCCACTGCCTTTACCACAAGCCATATACATGTGGGCTAGCCAATTATTTGGAATCCATAAAGGAAAAATTCATGGTCAATTGACAACCATTTCAACTCTCATCAATGAAGCATGGGTGAGTTGATTACCCTATGGTTTTGAGCAAACCATTACGGCTATCAACAAATTTGATGTGTCTTTACCAAAGCTATACCCTTTGGACTAGCCAACTTTTTGATGAAATAGTCAACATCAGGTAAGTTGATGACCAAAGAATAGTGTGAGAAACACAAAACCTGCATACCAAAAACTCAATACTATACAACAAAAATGTTAGTTTTTTTTTTTTTTTTTTTTTTTTTTTTTTTTTTTTTTTTTTAATAATACTAATAAAAAGTAAGAAAAACAAATATACAACATTATACCATCAAACAGAAGCTGCTCTGGAAGTCCTAATTCTTTGTTTGAAGACTTTCACCAAAGATTCAGCAAACAATCTTGCATTCCCAACTGGATCAGGAGGAATCTCCAACTTTTGTTGTAGCATTTTCTCCATCAGAGACACTTTCAGAGGATATCTTTTGCTAAGATCCATAATAAGCCTTAGACCAGTTGTAGTTTCCAACACATGAACATATGGCATAGGATAAAACTTCCAACTCTGAACCTGTCATCTCTGATTGTTTTTCCAGATGTCATAACCAGCACCAGTGGGAGTAGAAGAATCAAACAACACTCTTAGATCATCCAATAAATACAATCCAGACCTTGTAGGAGTATGATTTGCATAAAATTTGTGAACCAAATCATTTAGAGTGACCAAATCCTGATGATCAACAAGATGTAGTATTTCTTGGAGAAATGTAAAGGATATAGAAGTTTTATCCAATCTATAAATGGTATTAAACTGTCCATTTTCAGTTAACTCCCAGTGAACCAAAACATCTCTAGTTGCCTCAGGCCAATCATCAGGGGATCCTTCTCTGATAAATGAAGCATCAGAAGTATTCACATCTATTAATCTTTGTGTGGAATGTGAAGTTCTGACTCTAGCCATTCTCTTTGCTTTTCTTCCAGGAACATAAATAGCATCATGAGGTAGAGAAGATGTATCAGGAACTTCAACTTCAGTAGATACACCCTCTGCAGCATCAGTTTCCACTGATGGATTATCAAATTGTTCATCAGTAGAATCCTGAGAAGATTCAAGTGCAGCAGATGCATATTGTTCATCCATAGCCTTCCTCATCTGTTTGGCTCTAGCCGCTTGAAGTTCAACCTCTCTTTCCTTCATCTCATGAAATCTTGCTAGATCAGCTTGTTGTTCCTCTTCTAACCTTTTAGCAGCCTCTTCACCCAACCTTTCCTCCTCTATTTGTTTCCTGGTTCTCTTTCTAGATGGAGGATCTTCTGCTATCACTTGAGCTTTACCTTTATCCACATAAGATGAAGCAGCAACATGTGGTACATCAGCAGAAGTAGCAGGTAAAGATACCTTTTTAGCAGCAACAGGAATATACATATTAACAGATGAACCAGCAGTACCAAGAGTGATAGGAACATTCTTAGGAGCACCCATTCCATCTTTGTCACACCTAGACTTGATTCTATTATACATCTGAATCAATTTATCATCTGGAAGTGCCCACACTTGTTTCCTAGTCCAAGCATTGTTATATAAAGCACTGCTTTGACTTTTCACATATGTTCTCATGTAATCCCTCTGCTGTGCTTGGTCATGGGTTTGTCTCTTTTAGCTTTGGGTTTTTGTTCATCTGCTACTTTCTTCCTCAACTTCATCACTTTCACAATTTCAGAAGCCCAGTCCTTTTTCTCTACCCTATCACCAAGAATTTCTGCAGCTAAATCAGGATTAGCAATCACTTGTTCTCCAATATGCTGCTAATCTGACTCATCAAAATCTTGAGCAGCAGCATCCAATTCTTTCTGTCTTTCAATAGGCAAAGTAGAAACATATCTTTGAGTGGCAGACTGGTATGCTGAATCAAACTTGGCTTGCTGTGCCTCAGCCATATCAGAACTCTTCTTATAATCTTCCCATTCTTTGAAGAGTTTTTCTTGTGCAGCTCTTTCTTCAGCTGTAACAATCTCATCCTCAGCCACTTCAGTTCCTTCAGTAAAATCATCATGAGGAACATCCAAATCTTCCATAGGATCATCATTTAATTCTTGAAAATCTGAATTAAGTATGTTATCAGTAGATCCTTGAGGCTTGAGGGTTTCAGTGATGCCATCAGGAGAAACTTGCTTATTCCCAGATGAATTATGAACAGGGGAATTAAAATACTCTTTCCCTGCTACAAAGAATGTATCTCCTGATGTATGAACTTTATCAGCATATTTGTCAGCAGCAATAACACTTGGTGATTGTTTCTCCTGAAGAACATTAGTAGCTTCTGCCATAAGAATATCATCACCACTAGATACCTTGGAAGATTCAGCAGCTTTCTTTGCCAAATATTGTCTTCTACTTCTTCTTCTGCTGAAATGAATTGTTGGCTTAGATGGAAGTACTTCAGCAGCTTTAGGGGGAGCAACATGAGACTGTCTAGCAACTTCAGCTAGAATTTCAAGAGAATCCAAATTTTCCTCCTGATGCACTTCAGTAGTATCCATTCCACCCTTACTTTTCTTCTGCTAATTCAACTGTGCCTCCAAATCCTTAACTTTACTTTTCAGCATTTCAATTTCATTAATAAGAGTAGACTTGGTATCAGCAAGCTCCTTTTGGAGATCATCAGTCCTTTTCATATACCTGCAAAGTGAATCATATACAGAAGTAAGAGTAATAGGGTCCTCTGCTCTACCAGCTGATTGCTCAGTGGTAAGTGGAGCTTCATTGAACCCAGCAGGAGAAACAGACTCATGTACAACATTAGGAAAGCCTTCATCAAATGGCTCTCTCATAGGGCTAGGTGTAGGTAGTCTAGTGAACTCAGGTTCAAGAGACTGAAATGTATCTTCAAACTCATGAGTTTGCTCAACTGGAGCAACCTGAGATGGTGAAATGGTAGGACTAGGTGACATATGTGCAAGGGAACGTGGTGGTAGGTCAGTAGAATTAGGTAATGGTTCAGCAGTTGTAGCTGGCTCTTCCTCAATTACCACCGAAGGATTACTATCAGCAGCAACACCAGAAGATGATGGATTACCATCATCAGCAGCATTTTGAGTAGGCATAGTACCAGCATCATCACCCTCAACTACATTATCATTGCCATGTGGCAACATAGCAGCTAACATAGGGTGATGTTCCCCAGTATAATTCGTTTTCATTGAGGCAAACAACTTAGAACCAAGACTTTTAATAGGCACATGGGTCCTATCTTCAGTGGTTATGTCTAAAATAATTTGTAAGAACCTAGGGTACATTAAAAACTTATGCTGTTGTTTATCAATATTTTCCAGCATATTTTCAAAAATAAACTTTGAAAAATTATAAGTTAAACCCTTAGAAAGACAAACAATACCACAACCCAATTGTAGAGAAAATTGGTCCCATCCACCACACTTGTTGCTTATGCATTAGAGTAGCAAATGCACCAAATACCTCCACTTAGGACAAAATTGATTCTTGTGCCACTTAGTTGTATCAGTACTTTGATATCCAGCTTCCTTTAGCCCAGCAAGAATCTCTGCAGTGTTGGAGTGAAATACACCATTCTCATCATCCAACTGAAGCTTTGTCATGATCAAACCTTCTGTCACTACATACTCTACACCTTCAATTACAGCTACAATCTCTGTATTAGATCTCTTTGCAGCAGATGCCAAAAATTGCTTCACCATTGATTCATAAATCAGATTGGGACAATGTGTCAAAGCATAATGAATCTTTGATCTCTGTAGAAACTCCACCATTAAATCAAATTCATCATGTCCCTTAGCCTTTTTCAGAATAGCATACTTGTTATGATCTCCTTTCAATTCAAGTTGTGCCATTTGAATGAACTTGCGTGAGACGGTTATGAATTACTCAAAGAATTATGGGTTTAAATGGAGTACTAAGTGAATAATTTTGTTTAGGAAGAGATATGCGAAGTAGGTTATATTTGGAAGTTCCCCAATTGTGGTCAAAATTATCGGAACTAATTATTGACCAAGTCTGACGTGTAAATTAAAAACTTCCAAATTCAAAATTACCCTTCAGCAGAAATGAAAGTCAACTCTGCTGAGGAATGGTCAACATCGGCAGAAACCAAGCAAATGTAAAAATATCTTCGGTGAATATCTTGATTTTTACTGTGCCACCCAACTCGCATTAATTATCATAACGCCTAAACTTGGCTTATTTAATCACCCCCAAATAACACTTCTCAGTCATCAATTTACCCCAAATCATTTCATAACCCTAATTTCTCAATTAACCTTAATTTTCCCTCAAATAATGTCTTCCAAGCCTGAAATCATAAACATATCCTCCTCCTCTTCCTCCTCATCTGATGATAGACCACCATATCCCTCAAAAATAGATGATTCTGATTATGCACGTGAGTTGGAAAGGTGATGGAATGCCTTGGAGAGAGGGGAAGCAAGTAATGCTCCCATTCCTGCTGAGAGACAAGATGTCTCTCCCTTCATTTTCACATCTGATGAAGACTCTTCAGAGGATGAAGATGAAGATCCCTCGTTTCTTCCTCCTTCCACACCTGAGAGACCCCAAACAAGGCCTAGGAAGAGAAATCCATCTCTTCCAACATCACGAAGTGTGGTGTTAGGTCTTCCTACTCCAGGACCTGGTTCTTCATGCCATGGAAGCAAAGGAGAGGTGAAGAGGACAGATGTCATGGGTAAGGGGAAAGGGAAAATGGTGTAGGTGAAGATGGGATGTTGCCAGGGACCAAATTACTCGGTTCTTGAGCTTCTTCATCGTCGTTTTCATCAATCCATTCTACCTCCTCTTCTTTTTCCATTTTCATCTTCAGCTTCTTCATTGTACTTGTCATAGCCTCAAGTATTTTGTAATAGATGATAGAAGCTATACTAAATTAGACTTGTATAGGATTGCATCTTGGGATTTCATTTGAAGTTGTTTGTAAGCTGTAATATGTTCTCAGAATGAATGAAAACTCATTTGCTAATTTTGATCTCTTTATCTTGTAAATCAGTAGAAATCAATCTTAGCCTCTTTTAGACTTCAGGAGAAACACATCATAGCAACCATATTAACATATCATGGTTAAACTTATCAACAACTTGCAATGGCATTCTGCAAAACAGACACAAACTAACAAAAAGACCAAACAAACTTATAATACATTAGTTGGTTAGTGTTTAGAACTCAAAAAATATACAAATTTATACAAATTCTACAAAGTTTACACTCACAATCCTCCCCTGAGGCTTATGCCTCCCCTTAAACTTTGCATTTAAGGGTTAAGCATACCAATATGGACCACCAAATATTGAAACCTTGGTCCATTAAATGCTTTGGTTAACAAATCTGCCACATTCTCATCTGTGTGAATTTTTACCACTTTAATTAAATGTTTCTCATAAGCATCCCTGATAAAGTGGTGCCTAATTTCAATATGTTTAGTTCTATTATGAAAAACTGGATTTTTAACAATGCAAATTGTACTTTGATTGTCAATGAAAATAGTAGTATTCATAAAATTATACCCATAATCCAGCAATTGATTCTGAATCCATAGAACCTGTCCACAACAATTGGCAGCAGCAACATACTCTACTTCAGTAGTAGAGGTAGCAACAATAGTCTGTTTCTTGCATTGCCAAGAAATCAGTCTCCTTCCAAGGAATTGGCAACCTCCAGTTGTGGATCTTCTATCCATATTGGCACCAGCATAGTCACTATCACTATAAGCTGCTAGCTGAAATGGAGATTCTTTGGGATACCAAAGACCTAATTTGGGTTGGCCTTTTAGGTACTTAAAAATCTTTTTGACAGCATTCAAGTGAGAGGTAAGTGGAGTGACTTGGTGCCTTGAGCATGCACTCACAACAAATGTAATATCAGATCTAAAGGCAGTCAAATACATCAAAGAACCAATCATTGACCTGCATAAATGAACATTCACAGGAAGATCAGGATCAAGATTGTTCTTTGGTTTGGGAGCTTCATAGGGAGTAGTGGCAGCCCTGACATTTTCCATATCAAACTTTGTCAACATATCCTTTACATACTTCTCCTGATGAATAAAGACTCCATCAGGTTTCTGCTGAACCTGTAAACCCAAAAAGAAAGTGAGTTCCCCCATGGCACTCATTTGAAATTCTCCCTTCATTAATTCTTCAAACTCTCTACACCATGCTTCTTTGGTGGAACCAAAGATAATATCATCCACATAGACCTGCACAAGAATAATATCCCTGGAATCTTTCTTGAGGAATAGAGTCTTGTCAATGGCACCTCTTCTGTATCCATGCTTCAGCAGAAATGTGGAGAGTCTAGCATACCAAGCTCTGGGAGCCTGATGAAGTCCATAGAAAGCTTTGACTACTTTATACACATACTCAGGATGATCAGGGTCTTCAAATCCCTTAGGTTGAGTCATATAAACCTCCTCTTCAATCTCACCATATAAGAAAGCACCTTTAACATCCATCTGATAAACCATAAAGCCCATATATGAGGCATAGGCCAAAAAATATCCTAATTGCTTCAACTCTGGCCACTGGTGCAAAGACTTCATCATAGTCAATGCATTCCTCTTGCCTAAACCCTTGAGCCACTAATCTTGCTTTGTTCTTCACCACAATCCCCCTTACATCTCTTTTATTTTTCAAAATCCATTTTGTCCCAATGGCATATTTACCATCAGGGAGAGGAACCAATATCCAAACCTGCTGATTCTTGAATTGCAGCATCTCTTCTTGCATTGCTTCAAGCCAACTTGAATCAGCCAGTGCTTGAGGAACACTAGTTGGCTCTATCTGAGAAAGAAAGCATGCAAACAGACAATGTTTGAAGTCTGTGTGATTGTCCCTCTTTTGATTGTAGACATAAGAGATGAAAGCAACTTCACCATATTTAGTGTTTTTCACAGTGCTTCTAGTTCTAACAGGTGCTTTAGGATCTCCAATAATCTCTGATAGGGGATGAGCATTATGAATCCTCTTTGTTGCTGTAGGGTTGACATCAATGGTGGCATCAAGGTTGTTGACTGTAGGCCCAAACTCAATATCATAAGAAGCTGAGTGAAACAGACCAGGCTTGGGCTGATAATTACCAAGATCAGAAGGACTTGAAAATCTTGCAAAGGGCTTCTCAAAGTCTGTAGAAACTTCAGTAGAAATGGGAGATTGTGCAGCAGGAGTATCAGCAGCTTTGAACTCATCAATGGAAATAGGTGTGTCTTCAGCAGAATTGTCAGCAGCATCCTTGTTTCCACTGACTGCTTGTGCTGATTAATGAAGGATGACATCAGTCTCTTGTGTAACCTTGTCATTGAGTCTCTGAGCTTCCTTTGTAGCAGCATGTTCTTGCTTCTTAAGTCTAGCAAGATCCTCTGCATAATGTGACTCATCATCTTGTTCAGCAGCAGAATGATTTCCTACAAAATGGTTAGGTGGAAAAGAAGGTACAACAATGGTATGTTCAGCTGGCTCAGAGTCACTCTCTGAGTCATCATCCATGGAACCTGTAGGGTTAGAAATTGGATCTTTGGTGCCTGCATTAGGATTAGAAGCATGTCTAGTATAACCCAAATAATCTAGGTCAAAATACCAAGAATAGCCTTGTCCCTGAGTATTAGGCTGATCTTCAAGAAATCTTAGATTAAGGGTCTCCTCTATCCTTTTGGCATTCAGATTATAAACCCTATAGGCCTTGCTATGAGCTGAATAACCCACAATGTATCCCTCATCAGCTTTCCCATCAAATTTACCCAGTGTATCAGCAGTATTCAAAATGGTCACTTTGCAACCAAAAGGCTTAAGGTAATGAATGTCTGGAACTTTCCAAGTGAGAAGTTCATAAGGTGTCTTGACATGATGTCTAGTGATGGATACCCTGTTCAAGACATAGCAAGCAGTACTTACTGCTTCAGTTCAAAACATAGTGGGTAATTTAGAGTCTGCAAGCATGGATCTTGCTGCCTCAATTAAGGTTCTATTTTTCCTTTCAGCAACCCCATTTTGTTGTGGGGTTCTTGGAGTACTATAGTCCCTTCTAATCCCCTTAGACTTACAGAATTCTATGAAAACAACATTTTTGAATTATGTCCCATTGTCACACCTAATGCCTTTAACCTTTTTATTAAGCTGGTTTTCAATTAAAATGATGAATTCTTTCAAAATAGGAGTTGTTTCATCTTTTGTTTTTAGAAAGAATACCCAACAAAACCTACTATAATCATCTGTGATAACCAGGCAGAAGTACTTATGATCAATACTTCTGATAGGAGTTGGACCAAAGAGATCCATGTGTAGCAACTGAAGGGGTTCTGAGATGGTGCTCACTGCTTTTATGGCTTTGTAAGAGGCTCTGTGTTGCTTTCCCTTGTTGCAAGCAATACAATTATTTTCATTGGTGAAGACTTTAGAAGGAAGGCCCTGAACAAGACCAAGTTTAGACAACTTATTGATAGTCTTGTAATTAACATGAGCCATTCTCCTGTGCCACTTGTAGATTCATCGTGGGAAGCTTTGGCCACCAAACATGTTAGATCACCTTCTGGCTTAACATCATTCAGATTGAATGTGTACAAGTTGAAGGTTCTAGGAACTCTCAGCAAAATAGTTTTGTCTTCTGGAAGTTTGAAGTCCTTGGAGAGCACAAGACATTCATCCTCAGAAAAGAAAACCTTATTCTTAGTGTCACAAATTTGTGATACAGATAATAGATTAAAATGCTCCAGTTCCTTCACATAATAAACATTCTCAAAATCTAACAGAGGTGTCTTAATAGTTCCTTTCCCAGTAATTTTGCCATCTCCACCACCAAAAGTTAAAGTTCCTCCTCCTTCTATAGGCACAAAGTCATGCATCTTGTCCTTGTTCCCTGACATACTTCTGGAACAACCACTATCAACTATCCATACTTCAGTACTTTTCAAAGGATGATCCTACAACAACAACAAAAATATACAAAAGTTAGTACACATTGGAGATTCAAGTCATTGCTGACTTGATCCTGCCTTGTGGATCATTAGAGATAGGCAATTATAGATGTTTTAGATCCACCATTGTTCTTGGGTCTGTAATGCAAATTAGGTCCCTTCTTTGTCCAAGAATAACCTACTGAGGACTTCACAGCAGTATCCCAATACCCTCCACCATAATACATTGAGTCAAAGTGACTAGGCCAATAACCATTAGAAAAGAAAGAACTAGTGGGTCGAACATAAGGTCTAGTACTGGTTCTTCTCCATGAAGAATGTGGTTTAGAAGAATTGGATTTCTGTTGATGTGGAATAAAAGAGGGTATTTCATTAACATTCTTCCACATTTGTCTAGGTTTTCTTTGACTAAAACATACACCCATTCTTTGCTCATGAAAAGTACAATCCTTAATCAAATGAGATTTACTTCCACACACAAAATATTTCTTCTTTTTAGAAGATTTATTCAAACTGAAGGAAGTTCCATAACATGAAAAAGCATTCAAACCACAATGATTAACAGAATTGTTTTTAACAGAACTAGAAACATTGTTTTGCAAAGAATTAAAAAACAAGTCTTCAGAAGAAACTATCTTGGTATTAGCAGGAACTCTAGAAGGCTTGTGGGGAGTCTTGGGTGATGTCTTGGGTGTGGTCTTGAAAGTGGTCTTGGGAGTGGTCTTGGGCAGGTCTGACTTCTCACTTGAATCACAATTGGCAAATGAAGTAGACCCTTCATCAGAAGACTTGTCACTGTCACAACAAGAGACAGAGTCAGTAGATTTAATAGGGTCTGGCAAGTCACTTGACTTTTTGCCATAGAGATGGTGTGATCCATCAAAGTCAACAGGTATGGACATGTCTATAGGCATATGTTCCCCTCTTATAGGTCCAGGGACAGCGTTCATTCCCCCTTCCTTAACAAATTTAACAGGTGTTTGATATGCTAAGGCTGGTTCAGGGTCAAAAACACTATACATATCAGGATAAGTTAACTCTTCAGGATCTATATATTTCTCATATCCTAATGCTTTTCTAGACCTAACAGATTGGCGATCATCAATCAATTTATTCAAATTAGATGCTCCTTCCTGCCATTTCATACGACCAGCTATCTCTTTATCTAACTTAACTTGTAATTCATGTTTTTCCTTTTCTATATCAGCTTTCTCTTTTTCAGTACATCTTAAATCTATCTCAGCACATTCTAAATCACTTTCTAGAACTCTTATCTTTTCATCATATTTAACTAGATTCTTTTGAAACCAGACTTTTTTTTTCTAAAGTTTTTAAAGCCTTTTTATAGACCTCAACTTCTATATAACACTCATTGTACTTGGGTTTCAATTCATCATATTCTTGTTTAAGTTCATTGTATCTTACACTACATCCAAACACACAGTTGTGTACCTGAGAGATTCCCATCAGGGAGACTTGTTCCTTCTTGTCCTCTGAAGGTGAGTATGCCAGCAAATTCACTTGTGTAGAAGTAGAAGCTTCCTCTTCAGCAGGTTCATGTTCAGCCCAATCAATCTGGTGATCCAGAGTCACCAAAGCTTTTGAATGTGTAGCCTTAGAAGTCCCTGATTCCAATGGATATGAACCATATCTAACTTCATCACCAGACTTTCTTTCCTTGCATTCTCTTGAAAAGTGGCCCACTTGACCACAAGTGTAGCATTTAACCTTCCTTCTATCAAACCTTGCTGCCTCTCTTCCATTAAAGCCAAACTTTCTCCCAGACTTAGTCTCAAACCTCTTAATGTTCATAGAAATCATTGCTAGCTGCCATTTCAAGTGCATCTCCTCCATCTCCAATGGATCCACCTGTTCAAAATCCTCATAAGCAAGAAACTGCTGATGTTCATATTCAGCCACAAATGAATGAACAATATCATCCATTATACTACTGGATTTTGATTTAGGAGCTGATTTTGTCTGAGTTTGAGAAGATGCTCCTAGGGTGTAAGAACTTGAGGCTTGATGCACAGGTTTTGTGGTGGTGCTGACAAAGGCTGAGTGAGTGGATGGACGAATGGGACTTCTAACATCAGGCTCAAGAGATTTAAGCTTGTTGTAGTGGTCATCAAAGGAGATCAAGTCCAATCCACCCTTTGTTTTGAGAGCAATGCTGACTTGCAACCAAGATGGTGGCAAAGATCTCAGAAACTTAGCATTACAGTCCTCATTATCTGGCCTAACCTTCAGCTGATTAAGTTGACTTAAGATCCGGTAGAACCTGTCATAGCCTTTGTGGATTCCTTCTTCCTCAGGTATCTGAAACTCTTGAAACTGCTGCTTCAGCATTGACTTCTTCAATCTTCTTGATTCATCATTCCCACCAAATCTAGCCTTTATTGCCATCCAAATATCCTTGGCATCCTCCATGAAGTGGAAGTCACCCATGTGGTCATCTGGTATAGCTTGGAGCAGAATTGTTCTTACTTTATTCTCCCTTTGCACGGCTAGAACCTCTTCAGCAGTTTTGGGACCTACAATTGTAACTATCCCATCAGCATCTTTAACATTCTTCTTCAGGCTGTTCCCCTTTTGGACAACCTCCCAAAGATTCCAGTCAATGTTTGTGATCCAGTTTTGCATCTTCATGGACCACAAATCATAGTCTTCAGCATTCTTCAAGTATGGGAATTTAGCATTACTGTTGGAGAGGTTGAGTTGTTAAAGAGAAGTGGTGTTTAGGTTCTAGGTTGTATCAACTTCATCGTCTGATCCAGGCATTTTCTTTGATTGGTTTGGATTTTGATGGTGTAAGATTTCTTTTTCTTAGTATCACAGAGACTCTCTCGAGGCTCTGATACCACTTGTTGAAACAAAGACCTTGATAGATCTTCTGAGCACTCTAGAATCGTTAGTTATGTCAATGTAATCACCAACACACTAATAGATAATCTCTGTAACTTGTATTTTAAAGCGGAAACAAACACAAGTTTTAATACTAAGAACTTTTGATCCTCTATGGATCTTTTAATAATAATGAAAGTGTTTTCTAAAAACGTAACTCAATACATAATCGAGTGTTCCTTTTATACACAAGGAACCCTAAACCGTTTTCCAAGAAACGTATATTCTAAAACTTCTCAAAGATATGCATTATCACTTCCTAAATAAACTCATGCATATCCTACCTATATTACATAAAATACGGAAATACTATATCCGCAGAAACAACTAATGCTGAAACTAGACTTCAGCAGAAACTAAACTATAAGTAGAATCTGTGTCTTCAGCAGAAACCATCAGCAGATTCTTCAGCAGAATTCTCTCTTAGCAGAATTCCCAACAGACGGCATGTTACAAGCTGCAGGCGAGTGGTAAGTTTTTTTAGTTAAATGATTAATTCATAAAAATGTTACCTACAATTTTCTAATACATTAACTTTTTGGTATAAACTTATCTGTCAAAACTTGAGCCTAGCGTAATGTATGACTGAAGATGAGGTTATCAAAGGAATAATTGAATTAACAAAATTTGGTATCAAAGATTTACTTGTAGCAACTCACTTTTTTGTTCTACCAACATACGTGATATAACAAAAGCGGTAGCTGCTACTATCAGGCGATTTCACTTGAAGCCCGATATTTCATAATGTACCTTTAAATTTATGATATGGTTGTCTGTTTACATCGGTTATATTATGAGGCGATTTCACTTGAAGCCCGATATCTCATAATGCAAGTAGCCTTGTGGATAAATGATATGTGTGTCGCTAGTAAATGACACATGGTTACATCTTTTTGCCATCTAATTTTATTAGCCATTAGTTCTGATTTATGGAAGAGTACATTTTCCACTTTTCTGTTACAGCAGTTGTGAGATACTAGTAACAATTAAGAAATTAGTTGACAATTTAGTTGATGACCCGAGGTACTCTATATAGCACATTTTTGACCTATCAAACAACCTAAGTTGTATATGGCCATTAATAATATTGGAACAATCCAAGTTTCATGGTTTGTGATGCAGATTGTTAAAAACATTGTCATAGGCTGTGAAGATGATTTAATGAGAATAAAACTAGCGGCTTCAAAAATGGTAGGACAGGTCAGGTAATGGGTCACAATGAGCTTGGGTTATTTTTCCAGTCACCAGGTTGATGTTGCTGGTAGCGGCTTGCTGCTGCTACTGGTATTGCAGCTACTTTTGGAAAAGCTCGTTCAAGAAGCGTTAGTGAAAGTGAATAACTGTTTATATATAAAGTTACGTTGTACTTAACTATCCCTATTATGATATCAAATTTAATTAACAACTCATTAGAGCACTCGCATCGTTCATCTAGGACCTGCGTTAAAGGCTTGTTAACGCGCGTTAACTTTGCGTTAACCACTGCATGCACTTGCGTTAAATTGGAGTTAACGTGGGACGTGAGGATCTTAACCTTGCATTACCATGTGTTGTTTGTGAAAAAAAGAAAGAAAGAAAGAAAGAAAGAAATTACACTCCACACCCTTCCAAATGGTTTACTAGCCGTTAAACTAAAAAAAAATCATTCCCCCCCCCCCCCCCCCCAATGTTAACAAACGGCTATATGCCTAAAAAATAAAAAAAAAATAAAAATTTCAAAACCTTTTTCCAACTAATATAAATACCCATTCAACATACTTCTTTTTTCCACACTTTCACTACTCATTCTATTCTATTCTATTCTACACTTCTAATAGCCAAAAAAAATGTCACAATGCAACAACAATGAGAACGACTCGTTAACGAACCTCCTCGGTGGGTGGGGGAACCCATACGCGGGTTCATCGTCAAATCCGAATTAGGATAACCTAAACCAATTCGGTATGACAAGCGAAGAAGTTTTACAACAACATCAAGTGTTACGGTATTGGCAAGAAAGCCAACAACGAAACTCCCTAAATACCGATTTCCAAAATCTCCAATTCACTCAACAATCCCAACATTCCCAAACGGAAACAAACGAAGTTCCCGAAACACCTACCTCTCCACCAAAGAAATTCAAATCTCTTATTAAACAAAACCATTCGACGATGATGAAGGACACGAAGAAGGCATCAATACAAGTTGGAAATCAAGTGAAGAAAAATTGCTTGCAAAGTGTTAGGTGGCCGCTAGCGAGGATTCGCAAGTCGGTCTTTCCCAATCTAAAGATACGTTTTGGCAATGGGTTAAAAATGAGTTCAATAAAACCAATTTTCATAAACGCGGCAAAGATATGATTCAAGGGAAGTGGCGTACGTTGAACCGTGATTGCGCAAAGTTCAACGCGTGTTTCAAACGTGCTCAACGCGATCAAAAAAGTAGGGAATATGATATGGATATCTTCACACGGGCGAAAGAATATTATCGCGCGGAGCACAAATCGGCCCCATTTAATAATGAGGCAGCTTGGAGTGTTTTGCATGCTCATAGAAAATGGGAAGCGCCAGATCTGATTGATTTAACTGGTGATGTCCCAAGCCAAACAAACGAGGCGTTGTTTGGACATGATGCAGAAGCACGCCCGATAGGAAAAAAGCGGGCTTCAAAGAAACAAAAGTCCAAGACAACGACAAGCACCGGGGGCACGAGTACCGGAGGGTCTGTTTCGTCGGCTCAATTTAGGGAGACTATGCACCAAGAGTTTCGGGCAAAACGTGAAGATGCGGCCAGGGCGTATTAGGCGACCGTTGGAAACCAAACCACCCAAACGAGGTTGAAGGAGTTTGAGTTTTTGTTGCTTGATACGGAAGGCAAAGATTCACATTATGTGGCGTTGTTCAATATGGAAAAGGACCAAATCATCAAAAAAATATGGGTTGCCTCCTCGTCAAGCATGAATAAGTGTGTTATGTTGTGGTTTATTTTTTTTTATAATTTTGTATTGTTTTTTTTTTTTTCGTTATGTATTTTCTTTTTTCGTTGTAACTTTTTGTAGTGCGTACTGTAATCCCGTTTAAGAATTAATGTTATGGTTTTTAATAAATGAAGTTTTAGTTTAGGGTTGAATTTGAAAATATTTGAAAAGTTGAGTTAAAGTGAGTTAAAGCTGAATTATGATTGGCGGTCTTTTTTTGTGAGTTAAGGTGAAAGTGTTAAAGCTGATGTGGCGCTAACGTGACGGTGTGTTAAGTTTTAACCTGAGTTACGAATCGGAGTGCTCTTAGTTTATTATGTGAGTGTTTGTTTATTTGTTAAAAATTGTAGTAACATCTACACTTTGTCGTGGCGTGAAATATTGTTCATTTAGTTTTATACTCTTATAAAAAGAGGTTCCAAATTCTCTACATTTTTTGTGATTGTGTGTAGTCAACTATTTTTTTTTTATTGTGTGTACTGAACTTTCAAATTTTGATCATTGTGTGTATTTTGTGACCATTTTACCCTTACTTTTTCAAATTTTGAAGGGTAAAATGGTCATTTTACATGGTAGAATGGTCACAAAATACACAGAATGATCAAAATTTGAAAGTTCAATACACACAATAAGAAAAAAAAAATAGTTGGCTACAAACAATCACAAAAAGTGTCAAGTTCGATGCATTTTTTTTTTCATTTGCCCATATAATCAATGGTAATAGTGATTATTAAAACAACTTTTACGTATATGAAATGTCAAATATTCTAATGGAGACACTTTATTTTGCATACTCTAATTTTGGTGCATACCAAGGGACAATTCTCCACCATCCATCTAGCTTGATCTAATTGTGGGGACTAACATAAGATTAAATGGGAAACATAAGTCCATATTTTTCCCCTTCTTCTTTTTCTTTTTATCTTTTTTATTATTCATTTTTTTTAACACTTCATAGTTTTATTTGTTTGTTTTATTTGTTTCTTTTTTGTTTTGTTTTTTGTTTTGTTTCTTTTTTTTTTTGTTGTTTTTTTTCACGCTTCTTTTTTCTTTTTCTTTTTTATTTTTTTTTTCTAATTCACGTTTTTTTTCTTAATAAATGTTTTTTTCGCTTTCATACATTTTCGTCTATTTTCATATGTTTTCGACCGTTTTCATACGTTTTTGTCTGTTTTCGCTCGTTTTCATATATTTTCACCCGTTTACGTTTTCGCCCGTTTTCGTCATTTTTCATACGTTTTTCCCCTTTTCATACGTTTTCGTCCGCTTTCTTAAGTTTTCGCCCGTTAACGTCTGTTTTCATACGTTTTCATATGTTTTCTTACATTTTCGTTCGTTTTCATACGTTTTCATACGTTTTCGTTAGTTTTAATTCATTTTCATCTGTTTTCTTTCGTTTTCGTCCATTTTCCATACGTCTTTGTCCATTTTCAGACGTGTTTTTACGCTTTCATACGTTTTTGTCCATTTTCATACATATTCGTCCATTTTCTTATGTTTTCATTCGTTTTCATATGTTTTCATTCATTTTTCAAATGTTTTTGTCCTTTTCATACTGGTTTTTACACTTTCATACGTTTTCTTCCATTTTCATACATTTTAGTTCGTTTTCTTACCATTTCGTCTATTTTTTCATTCGTTTTCGGCCGTTTTTAAATGTTTTTGAAAATTTTCATACGTTTTCATATGTTTCTAAATATCACAAGTGATATTCTGAATATCACAAGTGATATTTTGTGATATTCTAAATATCATAAGTTATACTCTGAATATCACAAGTGATATTCTGTGATATTCGGAATATCAAAATTGATATTATGTGATATTCAGAATATCACAAGTGATATTCTAAATATCACAAGTGATTTTTTTGTGATATGCAGAATATCACAAGTGATACTATGAGTACCACAAATGATATTCAGGATATCATAAGTAATATTCTGTGATATTTAGAGTATCACAAGTGATATTCTAAATATTATAAGTGGTTTTCTGAATTTGACAAGTGATATTCAACAAATGTTTTGTAACATGAAAATCACAAGTGATAGATATTCAAAAAATCACAATTGATATTTAGAATATCACCATTGATATTCAGAAAACACAAGTAATATTCTGAATATCAATTGGGATATTCAGAAACATTTTCGTCCGTTTTCATCCGTAATCTTTCGTTTTCGTCTATTTTTCATACGTTTTTGTCCGTTTTCATACGTGTTTTTACGCTTTCATACGTTTTTGTCTGTTTTCATACGTATTCGTCCATTTTCTTACATTTTTGTCCATTTTCTTACGTTCAAGTGATTTCTGAATATCACAAGTGATATTAAGTGATATCTAGAATATCACTTGTGATTTTCCGAATATCACTTGTGATATTCAGAATAGCACTTGTGATTTTCTTATGTTTTCATCCGTTTTCTTACGTATTAGTCCATTTTTTATGTTTTCGTCAATTTTTATACGCTTCTGAATATCACAATTGATATTCAAAATATCACTTGTGTTTTTCTGAATATCTATCACTTGTGATTTTTTGAATATCACTTGTGATTTTTATGTTACAAAACATTTGTTGAAAATCACTTGTTAAGTTCATAAAATCACTTTTGATATTCAGAATATCACTTGTGATACTTTGAATATCACAGAATATTTCTTCTACTATCCAGAATATCATTTGTGGTACTCATAGTATCACTTGTGATATTCTGCATATCATAGAAAATCAATTGTAATATTCAGAATATCACTTGTGATATTCTGAATATCACAGAATATCACTTTTGATATTCAGAATATAACTTGTGATATTTAGAATATCACAGAATATCACTTGTGATATTCTGAATATCATTTGTGATATTCTGAATATCACAGAATATCACTTTTGATATTCAGAATATAACTTGTGATACTTAGAATATCACAGAATATCACTTGTGATATTCAGAATATAATTTGTGATATTCAGAATATCACTTGTGATATTTAGAAACATATGAAAACGTCTGAAAATTGCTAAAAACATTTAAAAACAGACGAAAACGAATGAAAAAATGGACGAAAACGTAAGAAAACGAATGAAGATGTATGAAAACAGAAGAAAACGTATGAAATTGTAAAAACATATATGAAAAGGACAAAAACTTTTGAAAAATGGACGACAACGTATGAAAACAAATGAAAACATAAGAAAATGGATGAATATGTATGAAAACGGACGAAAACGTAAAAACACGTCTGAAAACGAACGAAGACATACGAAAAATGGACGAAAACGAAAGAAAACAGATGAAAACGTATTAAAACGAACGAAAACGTATGAAAACCGACGAAAACGCATGAAAACAAACGAAAATGTAAGAAAACATATAAAAACGTATCAAAACAGACGTTAACGGACGAAAACGTAAGAAAGCGGACGAAAACGTTCAAAAACGCACAAAACGTATGAAAACGGACAAAAATATATGAAAACGAGCTAAAACAAATCTAAATGTATGAAAACAAACGAAAACGTATGAAAACAGACGAATACATGAAAACAAAAAAAACGTTTATTATAAAAAAAACGTGAATTAGAAAAAAAAAAAAGAAAAAATATAAAAGAAAAAAGAAAAAAATAAGCGTGGAAAAAAAGACAAAAAAAAAAAGAAAAGAAGTGAAAAAGAAAAAAAACCAATGAAGCGTGAAAAAAAAAACACGAAAAAGGAAAGAAAGAAAGAAAAAAATAAATAATAAAAAAGATAAAAAGACAAAGAAAAAGTGGGAAAAAAAACATGGACTTATGTTTCCCCATTTAATTTTAGGTTAATCCCCAACTATTAGATCAAATTAGATAGATGGTAGGAATTTCTCCTTTGATATGCACCAAAAAAAGAGTATGCATTTGAATTTTCCTCTATTCTCACTTATTAAACATTTAAGAGCAACACTTATGGATAAAGTTCATTTAGTTATCGATATTTATCTCGAGATATTATAAAACCAAATAGTTTGATTCTCATTTAAAAATATGTTTACCCATTTTGAGGAGAATGTATTTCCCGTTTGAATATGCATTTTGTACCGCCGGTCCATAGTACACGGGTCATAGTACAACCTTTACTAAAAGGGGACCGGGTCGGTCCATATTATACGCATCATAGTTCAACCTTTACTAAAAAACGAGGACGAGGTCACTGAATCCATAAACTAAGAATCATTACAAGCTTTACTACGAGACCCGTCTATAGTACACGAATCGTAGTACCACCTTTACTAAGGGAAACGGGTCATTCAAACTTATTTTCACTGCATAAAAAATTTAAATTTAAATATTGTTTTAATATTGTGAATGTTTAAATATTTATTGAACCCTCAGGACCTAAATGAGACAATTTTTTAATGGGTTTTAGCCGTACAATAGCAACGTACTTTCAGCTTTGTATCATTTTGGTACGTGTACTTATTTTTGTTCCACTTAATGCAATGTACTTTCAGGTTTTGTGCTACTTTGGTATTTGCTACTTTGTTTTACCAGAACCAGAGTTAAGAATCCAACGTGGACATGCCACGTAGGATTTCCACTTAAAATAAATCTTTGAGTTATTTATATAAATGGTCCTTGTGATTTGAGGGATATCACGAAGTTAGTCCCTAAATTTTTTTGTTAAAACTTTTAATATGTTTTCGTCCATTTTTGAATGCTTTCTTTCGTTTTTATACATTTTCATATATTTGTATACATTTTTGTCTGTTTTTATACATTTCTGTCTACTTTCTTACGTTTTAGTCCATTTTATACGTTTTCATACATTTTGATACGTTTTCTTTCATTTTTATACGTTTTCGTTCGTTTTTATACTTTTACGTCTGTTTTCTTACATTTTGGTCCGTTTTTTATATGTTATCATCCATTTTCTTATGTCTACACGTTTTAATACGTTTTTCTTACTTTTCTTACGTTTTCAAACACGTTTTTCATATTAATTTTTTTTCTAATTTTTTTTAAAATTTTTAGATTTTTTTTTTTCAATTTTCTTTTCTAAATTTTTTTCAAAATAAAAACATGTGTAAAAAAATTTGAAAAAAAAAATTCTAAAAAAATTTTTGAAAAAAAAAATATTCAGAAAAAGAATTTTGAAAAAAAAAACGAAAAAAAATTTCGGAAAATAAGTTTTTCGAAAAAAAATCTAAAAGAAATTTCACAAAAAAAAAGTATATAAAAATGTGTATAAAAAGTGTATAAAAACGTGTATAAAATGTGTGTAAAAACGTGTGTGAAAACACATGTAACAACGCGTATAAAACAATGTGTAAAAACCTGTGTCAAAACGTGTGTGAAAACGCGTGTAAAAACGAGTCAAAAAATGAATATATAAACATAAATAAAGATGTATATAAAAGGACTAACATTGAAAACGTTGCAAATGATCCTTGGTAGAAAGGACTAACGTTGCAAACGATCGTTGGTAAAATGGACCAAAAATGAAATACGCACCAAACCGCAAGGATTAAAAATGTAGTTAACTCTATTTAAAATTTAACAAAAATTTCTAAGCACTAAATTTGTGATACCCGATCGTTGTAGTATAGTATAGCGACAAATACTGGGGGATTGATCGTTCAACTCAGGAATAGTGTCGCTAGAATTAAAAAGCCTAATAAACTAGGTCTAGAGGCGAGGGATGATTCTTTTTGTATTTTTATATTTTTATGAAAGCAAGTAAAATCTCGGGTTTTGGAAGAGTAGGCGGAATTAGTTGCTAGCCAACTAACCCAATTAACTACTAATGCAATCAAAATAAAATAAAAGAAATGAAAATAAAACTAATTATACTAATGTGTTGGAAACAATAATGAGGAAAGTTGTGTTTACTTAGATTTCATTACTCCCTAGATATCTTTTACAGGTTAATTAGCTTGTTACAATTGCATGGATGACGGGTCATATTCCTTAATACTAGTCGTAGGGCCGTGTACAATATTCCCTAACTCTATAAGATCCTACTTCACTCCTATGTCGAACCGTTAGAAGCTCCTAACATGGGATCATTGGAATTCTCCTACGCATTAAATACAACAAAAAATCGTAGTACACCTCCATGCATGTTTCTTAAGACGTTCAAGCAAGTTACCAATAGAAGTCTACCAGTTTTCTTTAGCCTAACATCGAATACAATCACCCGTAAAACAATTATAAACAAACAATTAACCCATAATTAACATCTAGGTTTCACTAAATCTAAGCAAACACAAGAAAGATCTAGCCTAGCATGTTAAAGAGAAGACAAGCATAAGATATAATCAAACAACACATTGGCATATTGAATGATTTGAATGAATACTTATCTTTAATTGAACATAGAAGAATCAAGGAGTTGAAACCCTTGAAAAGCTGATAAAATTCGGACTAGGGTTTATTCCCTCAAAGTTGCACCCTAATGAATGAAATTTGGAAAACTATATATAGAGTTTACATCTTGACGATGTCATGTATTAGCTCGTGATGCCGTCAACTCGCCGCCATGATAAAATCGTATTGCCTACATCCATTTGTGACGCCGTCATGTGGAGATACTCTGGGCCGTCACTAGTAATTGGACCCTGACGGCCTTGGTGACGCCGTCAGGCCATAAGCTTGAAAACTCTCTAGGCCGTCACGTTATAAGTTCCATATCCACCTCTTTTGTAACTCTTGACGCTGTCATGTGTAGATCCTTGACGCCGTCAAGTACTGTTCCAGCAAGGAAATTTGAGACTTTGTCGTTTTCTTCACTTTTATGCTCCAAAAATGTCCAAAATGCTTCCTTTTCAAGATTCTTCCTCAAAAGTATCTAAAATGACAAAATGAACGATTTAGGGCAATAATCGATCAAATAATCTCGAATTCGGGCTTAAATAACCCCTTAAAAGTGGTACACTTTTCGCCTCATCAAATACCCTTACACTTAAGATTTGCTTGTCCTCAAGCAAATGCGCTTTTATTCTAATCAAAATACAAGTTAGGGGTCATTTAACACTAATATAAAAGTAATTACAACAAATAATCGTTCCACTAAAAACCAAAAGCAAGCACGGAGGTCATACACTAGCATCTCACAAATAGTGTTTAGATACTCACATCTCTTGGGTGTAATAAAGTATACATCACAATAAGGAAATGGAAAACATCTCTCACTACCTGTCATAGCAAATAGGTTACCATAGGCTTGGGAAAGGATCAAACCTCCACTACTTGGCGTAAGCACCTAGGATAAACTATCAAAGAGGTCTTTTAAAGGGTTATAACGTTAGGTGTAGGGATATGTAATACACGGTTTTGTTGGATAAAGACAATATTTACTGGTGGCGAGTTAATCATCTTGGTTAATTACATGTATAGTATGGCGTTGCTAAGCCAAAACTCGACTCGACTTAAGCTAATAAATCAAAAACAACAAAAACACAAAACAAACATAGAATGAAACGGGATGGTAGTCCATATGTTTTTCCCTCTTTTTTTTTTTTTTTTTTTTTTCTATTTTTTTTCTTTTTCTTAATTTTTCGATTTTATTTTTTATTTTTTTTTATTTTTTTTTTGTGCATACACTCTTACCCTACCATCTAAAATAATACATCATAGGGAATGTACATTCCCCTTGCACTTGAATTTTTCCATACTTTACAATAAACTAATCTAATGACTCGAATCAAGATAATCAAAACACTTGGAGTACTTTTTAAGATTAACGCACATATGGGGGTAATATATGATGTTCTTCCCCATTACTCTATAACACAAGTACTTTACCCATGAGTCTCAATCGTCCCAAAATAATATGTACAAGATATGACTCGACTTAGCAACCATGTAATCAATTAGATAATTAACTAAGGGTTTAAACACATAACAATAATGCACTAAAGATGAGTGCATACACGGAAGGCTAAGGCGATTTGGTTGCACATTTGGGTGGGTTGTAACAAATTCTTCCTTTAAGTAAGATGCTTAAAGTTAGAAACGAAAAGATAGACTCGGAGGGGTGTACTAAGGGTTTCGTGTACTAAAAATGAGTACAACACTAAGGTGTGGGAAAATTAATTGACTTTACTAGTCAAGTAATATGACTTAATTGGTCAAGTAATTATGATACGGGTTAAACACAAGGGTGATCCTAATGCCTCTTATCATGTAGTAAATCCTACTACACGAATGTAGTCTCACTAGCGGTCTCGGGATACATCACTAACGCAAGTTCTAGAATCTAAATGCTACCGGTACACTCATAAGCACTAATAATGAATGCTTTTCCTATCAAATCTAAAGGCGAACCTCACATATTTGGGTGGAAAATTTTTCTGAATGGTACGGTTTTGTGCTAGTCATACAACTCCTATCCATGAGACGCTTGTTAAGGCTAAAGTTTCACTCCTAAATGTTGTAAAAAATTTTAAATTTGGCGCTAAAATTACACTAACAAGTATTTATCTTAGTTTTATTACACACCTACCATCGAACAAACAAACTCAAGTGCAATTGTATCCTATAAGGTATCATCATTTACCCTCCTTTTACACTTAGGATGAACATTGTCCCCAATGTTCAATTAAAGGATGTAAAAGTAAAACAGGTAAAAGAATGAAAACAAATACTCCCCTGATTCGTTCGGTTTGGATAGTGTGTCAACAAGGTTAGATCTTCCTCCAAGAAAATGAACGTTCAAAGCTTCCCTTCCAAAAATATAAATCATCTTCTTGTCATATATAACCTATTAAACCTGAGAAAACAATCAAGGCAACCTCGCGTAAAATCGGCGGCAATCTATATATACTAACAAATCCAAGAAAGCAATTTAAGATATAATGCTTGTGGAATGAATGTTTGCAGATTTTCTGGAGTTTATAAAACTAAAGAATTAACAAAAACTTTTAAGACTCCGTTAGAAAAACAAAACTCGCAAAATTTCCATAATTTTACACGTGACGCCGTCAGGTGTTAAACCCTGACGCCGTCAGAAGTGACCTGCAGAAATCTTTATGTTAAGTTTCCAGAAGATTTCTGGAAAAACTTATGTCCTACTTCCTAGAAAATCCTGCAAAACATCATTATGACTCGATACAAACATTTGACTCTAACAATTACTAATACATATGTTCATTTAATATTGTGGCGAGTCAAGATCATTTTCGTTCTTAGAAACAAATTTGGGGTTTCCCCTTACACTTAGCTTTTGCAAAATACCTTTATATGAAGTTAAGACGAAGTTAAACAACAAAATAAAGCATTTTCACAATTTAATTTGAAACATGATCTACCAACAATAAAAATAAAACATGCATACGGAAGCAAATAACATCAAACAAATAAAAATCAAACAAATAAAAAAAATACAAAATATGGGTTGCCTCCCAAGAAGCGCTTTTCTTTATTTACGAGTCTTGTAGCTAGACTCAAGGTCATGGGCTATCGTGTGTCGCTTATGCTCACATACCCAAGTGTGAGCCATCTAATAGTTGTCTCATTTTTCTTATAGTCATCACTTAGCTCTAAACATCCGCGATAATACCTTTTATTCTTTTCATGAGGATATTTAAGCCCTTTCCTTTTATCATTCTCACGTAGCATTTCAAGGGGCGGATACCTATTACATTTCTCCATAGAAAAATCCTTGAACCTAGGGTGTGCACGGGGCATTTGGTAAACAAAATCTTCATCACCATCCGCGAATGTAATTAACCCTTCCATAAGTTTTTCATCAAGATTGGTCAACCTTTTGAAGGGTTTTCCAAATACGACTTGGGTTAACTTACTATCGATAAATTCTCCTAGATTCTCCATAACCATAAACTCAACCAGATAAGCAAAGCTTCCTACAAACACATACAATGTCATTGCCCTAGCAACAATATTATCTCCTTTGTATTATAATTCATCTACCATAATTTTATTGTATTCACTACGCGAGATTATATTCATTGGTAGAGATGAGTTAAGGTAGGCATCAAAGCTCCTAAATCCAATTTTACAAGAAAATTGCGTATTAAATGAGCTATCATTCTCTATCCTTGTTCTAGGGTCGACATACCTAAGAGGGTCCACTTTATCTTCCATCCTATCCTCATTAATTACGTCACCATCATCTAGCTCCTCATCGGAGTCCGAATAGTAAAAAGGACTAGCCATATGGTCATCATCATGGTCAGACTCTTCTATCTCAAAATTACTGTCAAAGTGATGGTTAGGCGATAGGTTAGGTGGGTTCTCATCTTCCACTAAAGGAATTGGGGCGGGCATTTGGAAAATCCTACGACGAAAAACACGAATAACAGGAGTCAAACGATCAATGCTATTGTTATCCATCGAGATAGTTTACGAACAAAAGAAACAAAGAAATAAGATAGACTAAAGAAAACCTAAAAATAAAAATAAAACCTTACTAGAAAGGAATCTAGCAAGTATACCTAATAAAAAAAAATCCTAACCTAGACAATAACAATTTCCCGGGTTGCGGCGCCAAAAACTTGATACGTAGGAATTGCACCCTCGCAACAGGTTTTACCTCTCAAGGGATCTCGAGAAGCTTACAACCCCCACCAGGCAGTGTACCTGATCGTTGTAGTATAGTATAGTGATAAGTACCAGGGGATTGATCGTTCAACTCAGGAATAGTGTCGCTAGAATTAGAAAGCCTAATAAACTAGGTCTAGAGGTGAGGGATGATTCTTTTTGTATTTTTATATTTTTATGAAAGCAAGTAAAATCTCGGGTTTTGGAAGAGTGGGCAGAATTAGTTGCTAGCCAACTAACCCAATTAACTACTAATGCAATCAAAATAAAATAAAAGAAATGAAAATAAAACTAATTATACTAATGTGGTGGAAACAATAATGAGGAAAGTTGTGTTTACTTAGATTTCAATACTCCCTAGATATCTTTTACAGGTTGATTAGCTTGTTAGAATTGCATGGATGATGGGTCATATTCCTTAATACTAGTCGTAGGGCCGTGTACAATATTCCCTAACTCTATAAGATCCTACTTCACTCCTATGTCGAGCCGTTAGAAGCTCTTAACATGGGATCATTAGAATTCTCCTATGCATTAAATACAACCAAAAATCGTAGTACACCTCCGATCATGTTTCTTAAGACGTTCAAACAAGTTACCAATGGAAGTCTGCCAGTTTTCTTAAGCCTAACATCGAATACAATCATCCGTAACAATTATAAACAAACATTCAACCCATAATTAACATCTAGGTTTCACTACATCTAAGCAAATATAAGAAAGATCTAGCCTAGCATGTTAAAGAGAAGTCAAGCGTAAGATATAATCAAACAACACATAGACATATTGAATGATTTGAATGAATACTTATCTTTAATTGAACATGGAAGAATCAAGGGGTTGAAACCCTTGAAAAGCTGATAAAATTCGGACTAGGGTTTATTCCCTCAAAGTTGCACACTAATGAATGAAATTTGAAAAACTATATATAGAGTTTACATCTTGACGGCGTCGTGTATTAGCTCGTGACGCCGTCAACTCGCCGCCATGATAAAATCGTATTGCCTAGATCCATTTGTGATGCCGTCATGTGGAGAAATACTTTGGGCCGTCACTAGTAATTGGACCCTGACGGCCTTGGTGACGCCGTCAGGCCATAAGCTTGAAAACTCTCTGGGCCGTCACGTTATAAGTTCCATATCCACCTCTTTTGTAACTCTTGACGCAGTCATGTGTAGATCCTTGACGCCGTCAGGTATTGTTCCAGCAATGAAATTTGAGACTTTGCCGTTTTCTTCACTTTTATGCTCCAAAAACGTCCAAAATGCTTCCTTTTTCAAATTTTTCCTCAAAAGTACCTAAAATGACAAAAGGAACGATTTAGGGCAATAATTGATCAAATAATCTCGAATTCGGGCTTAAATGACCCCTTAAAAGCGGTACACTTTTCGCCTCATCACCTTACTTTGACGTACCAAAGTAGCACAAAACCTTAAAGTATGTTGCATTAAGTGAAACAAAAATAAAATACACGTACCAAAATGACGCAAAGCTGAAAGTACGTTACTATTGTACGGCTAAAACCCGTTTTGAATTATCGTTTGTGGTACATAAAGTATAGTTAAATTCAGTTTGTGGTGTTTATTATTACAAGTGATTAATGCATGTTTTAACATTTTAAAGGCAATTATAAAGGATACTTTTATCAAATTTATTAAAACATTTATAAAAATTGGACAATATAAGAAGTGGTGTTTGTAGTTGAAAAAAAATGTTTGAGTGACTTTGTTGAAACAATTGTTATACTTTAGTTTTTTTAGTTGATACAAAGTATGAGTGACTTTAATAGAACAATGATAAAAATTGATTACTATTTGATGGTGTTTCCCCTTTTTCTATTTTGTTTTGGAACATATGAATAATTGATTTCTTTTGATACAACAGTTATGACTTGATATGTGATTCTAAGTATATGAATAAGTGTTGTGCAAAGCAATTCAAGCCACCATGTAGCAATCTGATAAGCGAAGTGAGCAATATGAATAGTGAGGCTATAATCAAAATGAGCAACATCGTGTATTGAGCCACATTGCGTAAGGAGCCATGAAGCGAGCCAAAGCGCGTAGGAGCCAATAATCAAAGAGAAGTGAAACACAACACAAAACAAGCACGATATGAAATGAGCCAAGAAACGAAGCGGTACAAGCATCATACTAAATATTGGATGATAAATAAAAAATAAAACTTGGAAACTATTATTAATATATGTTTTCTTTATGTCAAGGTTGGATCAAGTGGTTAACACTCTTGCCTCTGAAGACTTGACCAGGTTAAGGGTTCGATCCTTACCCCTTGTACAATCCTTTTCTATCTTTAGTATAACTGGAAGCAGCCTCTCTACCTTAGGTGAGGGTAAGGTTGTCTATGTTTTAACCTCCCCATACACCGTGGAGCATATGAATAATAGATTTCTTTTGATACAATAGTTTTGACTTGATATGTGATTCTAAGTATATAAATAAGTGTTGTGCAAAGCAATTCAAGCCACCATGTAGCAATCCGAAAAGCGAAGTGAGCAATATGAATAGTGAGGCTATATCAAAATGAGCCACACCGTGTATTGAGCCACATTGCGTAAGGAGCAAAGAAGTGAGCCAAAGCACGTAGGAGCCAGTAATCAAAGAGAAGTGAAACACAACACAAAACAAGCGATATGAAATGAGCCAAGAAACGAAGCGGCACAAGCATCATACTGAATATTTGATGATAAGTAAAAATAAAACTTAGGAAACTATTATTAATATATGTTTTCTTTATGTCAAGGTTGGATCAAGTGGTTAACACTCTTGCCTCTGGAGACAGAGGTTAAGGGTTCGATCCTCACCCCTTGCAAAGTCCTTTTCTACCTTTAGTAGAACCAGAAGTAGCCTCTCTACCTTAGGTAGGGGTAAGATTGTCTACGCCTCAACCTCCCCATACACCGTAGAAGACGGTATTAGGACCCATAACCCGTAAAAGACGGTATTGAAAGTTACTTTACTTAACTTTTTATGTCAATCAACTGCATATTATGAGTTATGACAATATGAAATATGCAATACTTTTAAGACGGTAATTTAATGTTACGTAGACAACACCTAGCAAGCTAAAAAGAAAAAGTGAATTAGGACACATGGTGAACCAAGAAGCAAAGTGAGCTATAGTGTGTTAAATGCTAAACAGATAAATGAAGTTGGCCACAACTGGGGATGAGCATTTCGACCCGAATCCCGAAATCGAATCAGATTTGAGAAAGATGATGATTTAGTTAAAACATACAACTCAACATATTAGACTAATCAACTACAATCTTGATACTTTAAAACATACAACTCTTTAACTTATTAAAATAATCAACTACAGCTTTTGATATTTTAAAATATGATATCGATAAAAAATGTTGCCGTAGAACATCCCGCTGTATAGCGCGGGTTCTCAGCTATATATATATATATATATATATATATATATATATATATATATATATATATATATATATATATATATATATATATATATATATACACTAGACTTCAAAGCCCGCCCAATGGGCGGGCATGACTTGTAATTATAGTTTGGATAGTTTTAGCTATCATAAAATTATGGTTTAAGATGTAGTTTTGGCATGACTTATAATTATTGTTGGAATTATGATTTTCGTTGAAAAAATAAGTTAACGAAAAATAAGATATAAACGTACCAAATTTTTTATTGAATTTATTAAGAACGAAAAGAAATAAAATGTTATCGAATATGAGGGGAAAAAAATTTCAAAGTGGTACGCAAGAGCAAAGTTTCAAAGCATAGCCCGTTCGATGGGCGAGCAAGCCATTTAAATATCGTTAAAACTTATGTTAATGAAAAATAAGCTATAGGTATAACCAACACTCAAATGATTATTTCGAGGATGTGCATATGGAACCATTCCTTCTAGTAATTGTTGCATCTGCATCCCTTTGTTCTTCTGGTTCAAGCTTAACTGTGATGTTTCTACTCTGTGAATTCAGACACGTTTGTTATTACGGAGTAATAAATTAGAAAAAAAAAAAAAAAAAAAAAAAGTAATTATAGGTCACCCCCTCCATTTTGACATCCATTTATGATTAACTTACCCGCCCATTTTCCAACATCTAAGTATTCCTTAAGGTAAAGAAAAGAGTAATTATATAATGATGACCTTTTGTAAGTAATATAAGATTTTTCTTTACGGGCTCTTCATACGAAATGAGAACAGAAGTTCATAACATTAAAATTATCACAAAATATCAAACTGTGTACTGGGAAGAATCATAATCAATAACTATTGAGGGCTATAAAAGAATTATCACATTAGGTTTAACTTATGGATTACTCGCTTTCCTTTGCCTACCATGACATATCAATGATCGTGCAAAATTCAAAGAGTGAGCAATAAAAGTGGTACCCTTATAAATTAACAACTTTGTTTTTAAATTATGTTGTAGCCCTTGATCGTCTTTAGACGAAATGCTATAATATTGTTTAGCATTGACAAATGCATTTTACTCTTCCATTATTGAACCTAACAATTATCAAATCGATTTATATTTATGTAAACAAAGAATAATCACTCTTTAGCGACGAATAGCAAGATAGTTAAAAAACCTTGTTGACCAAGCAATAAATAGGGAATGAGCTATATCATCATAAATCCTATATAAATAAATATCTTATATATAGAAAACAATTCAATTGGTTTAACATTCATAATAAAAGAACATACTTTTCTAAACCTATATTAGTTACACCAATTGTAGAAATATGATGATATAGCATGTAATTAAGAAAATCATACTGCATGATAAGAAATTGGCCTTTTGTAATGTTTTTCTCATAACAATTTTGGTAGTAGTATTTATGAATTTCCATGGGACCAATTGCAGCTAATCGAGTTTTTGTCCCTACCTCAACCTGACAAAAAATATAAAATTTAAAAATTCCATGAGATCTTCTGAGACATTTATATTATAAACACACATTCATCTATAACTTAAAAAGTTTTTTTCATTTCCATGCTACTGATTAAAAAAAGCAGTGAAGTGCACCTTGTGCAGTCTATGTAGAAGATAGGTTTTGAATTGGTGGACATGTGTAGATTTAGGATCCATCCTGTGGGCACTCTCAAATGCATGAAACCAACTAATACAACAATTCAAATACATGTAATGTTATTCATAATTCATTTCTTTTACACAATATAATGTTACCCGTTTATAATTTATCCTATTTGACCCATTACCGAACCCGCCCGAACCACCCTACTTTCCAGATATACTTGTATCCTTCATTAGTCATGTATCCTTCATTACCAATTGTATGCATAAACGCTTTATAATCTCCAATTTTTAGTACAGACACGTTAAACTTACATCCCTGCAACCTAAAATCTTGCTAATGTTGAACTAAAAAGGTATCATTATGATTGTTGCATGAAAGGACTAATGTGAAACGATACTTGTGATGCAAGAAGAAGTACCTGGAAATGTTTGTGGGTAACTCTGATTGTATGCATATTTACATAAATTACCAGCCACTTAAATTACCAGAATGTCGACGACCATAGGCAGAACTTAGAAGGGGCAGGGAGGGGTCATGGCCCCCCCAAAAATCTGAGTTACAGTTAGTGTTTATAGCATACACAATCAAAAAATATATGCATTTTCCTAACTTTTAGGATGAAAGCAATGAAAATTTATGAAGTAATGAAAAAGTCAGGCATAAAAGAGACCTATTAACTTTCATTCTCCTACAATTTAGGAAATCAAAAAATAAAACTACATGTATATCTGTACTATTTGTATTTGGTTTTTATATTTGTTACCATGGGTTTTACTCTTTTTATGTTAGGTTCGACTAATGTATGTCAATCTATCCAATTCCTGCTTTTAGCTCTTTAATATGAGCTTTTTATTGGGCTAACATTTATTTTATGAACTGTTTAAAACCCTTATATATACCAATATCAATTATTTAATAAGTAACATGGCCTTACGCTTGAATCATCTTGGCCCCCCAACAAAATTGCTCAAGTTCCGCCATTGTCAACGACGACGTTGATGTGCAAAGATCCAAAGTAATCATGGCCAGTTCTGCTTGAATCCCTCAATAGATACATATAATGGTGTCGCACTCTGAACCGTACAGCTTCATAATTGGAAAGAAGATGACTCTATATACACCTGACAAAGATGGATTGCTGTAATAACCCTAACTGGATCAACAACACTCTCAAGTAATTTTTTTGTGGAACTCTGATGATTCCTGCAAAAAAACTAACAATAAATTTGATGTGGAACTGAATACTGATCTTATAGGGCTATCAATAAGAAAAAAAAATAACAGTATAAGGACCTGCAGATTTTTATATAATGAATTTTATGTTATCAGCCGAAGTAGTTTATCCACCATCAACTTTAAATCGTAAACCATAAAGATTTATGTTTTGTAGCTGTTAGTGAATGCTCATCCACCCAACCTTTAAACACACTGGATGTGCAAGTAGCTACCCAAAGTTGCAGACATTCTCTCGTAGCAACGCATATAGGGATAGATCAAAAGCAAGATCCTATAATGCAAAAGATTTTAAAAAATAAAAATATAAAAATAAAAAAAATAGATACATTGCAGAGACAAATCATATTTGAAATTATAAGAAACTCCGGCGGGCATGACTTATAAGCCCTCCCGGACATATAAGCCCACCTGGGGTGGGCATGTCTTATAATTATCATTGGCGTAGTTGTGTGGATTGATATTGACTTCAAGTTCCATCTTCACTCTCGTTGATAGTATTCCTAAGAAATGTATCTCTCGGAATATTACTATCACTAAAATAGAACTCAACCTGCATAATCATATATATATATGATAGAAACTTAAACACCACCAATCAACCATTAAAACTAATACATAAGATTCTCGGCATACCTGTATAATGACTTTCTTTATGGTCTGGTCATCTAATTGAATCTCCACCATCGTATCTTCTTAATTCAAATGACCATCGTGTATCTGTTAAGATAAATCATCTTAAATTAAGTCAAAACTGCTTTCATTGAGAAAATGCCATTAACTATGACTTGTGTGTTGTTCCATGGATATGTTGGTTTAATTTCATTGACACATCCATTTGAACTGAGCTAGACTCTTCCAAGATTGACATAAGCCACGTTAAATATTCATTACCCAATCAAAATTGACACCGAAAAATCATATAGTTAGTAGTTTATAGACCCATACAATAAAATGATGAATAACCCATTAATGACATACCGCAAGTTATCAATAAAGCATATTTCTGCTGTATACAATATCAGCTGGTGTAAAGCTAATAAAACAATCATTACACCTCCATTGGGTTTGATTAAACCCGCTCGACTGCACGTAGCTCTTCTCAGGTTGTACCAAAACTTCATGGGATGATACTTATTGTTGTCCAAAATGTTCCATACAACCACAAGAAAACAGTTCCCAAAAAAGGAAGCAACAAAAGAGCAAATCCGGTGCATACAAAAAGTTCTCCCAAAGCGACCACAACCTGTTAAACATTGAAAATTGAATATCAAAATATCCAAAAAATATATCTTGCAAACTCAAAAACTTTTTGAGATATGCATCTATTCCAAAATACGTTATAAGATATGCACAAGATAGAGGTTGCAAAATGAGTAAGCCAACATAGTTGGGTGCAAGTTCAAAATCAGTAGTTGTTCTAATACGACTCAAATCAGCGTGGGTTGACCAAATCACCCAAAACACTTTTTGTCCAAATTACTAAGCTTTTATAGACACTTGGTATGCCAAATATATGATTACCAGCATAATACTATTTAACAATAACCAAACTTAATCAAATAATTTTGATGGTTCTATGCATAATGCAATAAAATAACACTTTAGGCCACTTTCATCCATTTTGACCCGAAACATTTTTAGAGACAGTCTTTTTTCTTTTTTCTTTTTTTTAATTACGTTTGACCCATTACAGATAAAATATAACCCAAATAGACCCATTCATAAGTGAATGGGTAGAATTTGGCACTTTTGTTATGATATTGTGCACACTTGAATGATAATTACAAATGAGCAAAATTCAATAGTTAATATTTAAAAAGGAGCATAAAGTTACTTACCACAACAACAACTAACTTGCGCACTCCTACCATTGCAACGACTGAGAAGAGGGTACACCAGCCAACTGTAAAAATTGCCGATGTCCCCATATGTACAACAGAGTTCATACCTCTATGGCTGAAGTTTAACCATACCAGCAAAAGGTGAAGCAATATGTTTGTGAGAACTTTAAGCCAACTCATGTTTGACTTCATGCGAACATAATCACTGGAGACAAATATCTTCGTTACTAAAATGCCAATCAATGGCTTGGACAACTTAATCGAAGCCAATAAGACAGACATCACAAACATCTTCAAACGCGTAACACCTATGCTTTCACATTCACCATCCCCATCGAGTCCATTCAAAGATTTTCGAAAACTACGTCCAGCTGATCTACTCTCTTCTCCATCTGAACAATAACTTTCATTGTCGATATATCACTGTAATAGAGATATGTACTGTTGCAGGATTCAGATTTCTCTACTTTAACATGTTTGCAAGATTTATTCATGTTCGGTTGGGTATCATTTTTCAGTTCTTTAGTTTTAAAATCCTTCATGGTGCTTACATTTCCTTTTCCCTTTCTATCTGGCATTGCAGACATTAATTGTGGACCTCCTCTTTTGTGGTTTGATGTGCTTTCATAATGCTGATTTCCATTAAGAGCCATCTGCCATTGACCATTAAACGGTAAGTAAGTTTATAAACAAAATTGCTTTCTAATTGGCTGTTGCCATCCCAGTATAAAGAAGAAGATTTCATGAGAACAATTAGGCATGTAAATAAAGATCATTGTATTTACCTTTTTGGTGTGATAACCATGCTGATCTACTCACCCCCTGAACACACCACTGAACACGCATTATGAACTCACCCACTGAACAAATCCATTACACCATAAAAACAAACTGAGGCCAATTATCTATAAGCTCTGCAAAGCGTGAATCAATCTATTAAGATATTTAAAAGGGAAGCCAAGCATAACCATAGGCAAAACGCGCTGCAAGAAGTGTTTATAGGACTTTATATAAGCCTCAACAAACCGTTTGGCTCAGATTTGTGAGTACGGGGCGGATAAAAGGGTATCCGACACGTGATGGATGCGAACACGAAGTCGTGATGCCCGGCCAAGATATCTTTGTCTATCGCAGTCCACTCATAGCCTGCTTTATCTGACATACGGAAAAGGAATATATGACAGTCAAAAGGTTATACAAAACGCATGACCTTAGCATATCAAATTGACAGCAAGTATTTGGTTCAGAATAAAGTTTAGCAATCAAAAAAGGTGGACAAAACGCGAGTGAAACAAAAATGTTGTTTTTAACAGACACAGTTCATACCCCTTCCAAAAGATTTACACGACACATCTCTAAAGCTTTTTTCTTGCTTACCAAATCCTCCTACAGAATTGCATCTCTAAAGATTTACATGAGGTTATTGACTCACTTGTTATTTTAACATAAACATAAATCAATATGCAAACGGCCAATTAAGCTCAAGAATATAAATGTGTACCTAAATTGTGTGCTACCAAGCAGCCGAATAACAAATCAATTTAAACATTAAAAGACAAAATTGAATCAACTTAAATAAGAAAAAACAAAGAGTCAAACCTGGTGACTTGTTGAAACTGACCTACAAAATTCAAAACACCTTCAATTGGATTACTTGATAAGAATATTTAGTTGATAAGTCTGATAACCATATTTACAATCAAACTAAAATCAGACTTTCATCTATACAAAGTTACCTTATGTGAAGCATTATCAACTTTCACAATTAGAATGATCAATAGAGATAATGTGTGTAAATGATTTGTGCTTTACTGCTTTGCTGTGCGACATACAATATTAGGGTTGACTAAACAATAAAAAGGTACCTCATGTAAAGCATGATCAAAATCTTGCTGTGAACCAAACTACCTCTCAAACTGTATCCATGAGAATAAAAGAATAAAAAATGAATCAATATACGTCAAAATAAACAATATAATTTGCATGATTTAATATAAACTATATAAACCGTATCATTGATATCAGGGTTCTGGGAAAAAGGTTTGATATGAATGATATTAGGGTTTTCAGTGATCAATGAATAAAAGACCGTATATAAATTTAAAATATTACGGAGTATAAAACTACACAGGAATAGATATTAGTTATAGGTTTATAGATTTGGAATTGCAACTTAAATTCAAATAACTGTGTTGGTCTAGTGGTTATCATGCTTGTTAATATTTCCAACACCCTAGGTTCGATCTTTGCAAGTGGCAAAATTAAAAAAAAATCCAAATTTTTTAGTAAAATTAATTATTCCAAATTTAATTAATAAATACTTGCTTACATGTCCAAAATGTAATGACATGGCACTCAAAACATGATGACTGGGCATTGACGTGGAAATGACTGGGCATTGACCATGAATATTTGGCAATGACTGGGCATTGACCATGAATATGTGGCAAAAAATAGTTAAACGTCTCCAGTTATATATAATATATAAAGATATATATATATATATATATATATATATATATATATATATATATATATATATATATATATATAGTTGAGATCAAATAAGATCATACTTAAAGTTTTAAAAATAAGATACACTAAACAACCAATAGAATTAGAGCAAGTGGCATTTAAGTTTTTAATTAAAGCAAAATTGTTAATTAAATGAAAAGGGCATTAAAGGCATTTTCCATCTCTTATTTTTCATTAACCCTAGATAATCTCATATCCCTCCCAAACTCAAAATATATGCCGACACTTTTTTTTTCTCTTTCTCACCATATCAGATCCACTAAATCCGTCCGACCACCATATCCCTTCCATCATATCTCACTAAATCCGGCTGATCACTGTTATGATAAAGTTAACCATAACCGACGCTACCCAATTGTCGCCGCCCTCAGATTCATTCACCGCCGCCAACAACAAGCCCTATTCTTGCCACCGCATACATCACAAAGAAGAATCATGGTGGATCTGTGACAACGGTGGATCTTGACGACAGATTTATTAAAAAAATTCTGATCCGGTCTTTTGTGTATTAAGATTTAGTTAAGAAAGTTCGTGGATTTGTGTTTATGTAGATGACGGTTTTCGGATCTGGTTTTGTTAACGCCACCGCCGGAAAAATTATCACAGAAAAATCATTTACGTTGAGATATATTTGATACATTTGGGTTTCATTTTTGTGTGAATCAAGATAAGATTTGTTTTAAAGATCTGTGTATCAAGATCGGGTATCTATTGTATCAAAGAACCAGTAGTTTTATTTATTTATTTATTTATTAAGTTTATCAGTTAGCATGTATTTGTTTTAAAGATTTGTTATAGTCTAAAGTAAGTGTTGGAACTTGGAACTTTAATGTAAATATATTTCTAGTGTAGATGTATCTATTAATGTAAATACATTTTTTAGTGTACATGATGTATTAGCATATTTTTCTGGTGGTCCATGGTGTATTTGTTAATGTAAATATAAATATATTTTTTAATGTAACTAATGTGATGTATCAGTAGAATAGTAGATAGTCCTGTATATTTGTTAATGCAAAAATATTTTTAGTGTACCTAATGTATCAAGTTAAGTATAAAAAAAGTGCACCTGTATAAAAATAAAAGGCAAAAATTCCAAAAAAACCAAAAAAAAAAAAAAAAAAAAAAAAAAAAAAAAAAAAAATGACCATATTTGGATTTGAATTCTCGAAAATACCATTGACACCCTATTTAATTATAATAAAGTCACACATTTAAGGTTAATCTCATTTAACACAAATAAAATGATCTAACGGTCCATCACTTTCATTACTCACTTAACATCATCAACTCACGGTGAGTCATGGCCCCTCTTTTACTTGTTTTGAACTATTTTGGGGGAAATACATGCTACTTCTTTATAACAATCATAATTACTTGAAAGCTATACTATGTGCTATATAAATCTTCACTGATACTCGGAATTACGTACTAGGAACTTTGTGCTCGAAACAAATCAATTATTATTGATACTATGAATTATGTGCTATATCAATTATTATTGATACCTTATGTGCTATGCTAAAACTAGCCTTGTTAAGTCCCAATATCATGAACCGTTTAAATACCTATTTTTAAGCAAGAATGTCTCAAGAAGGCTATAATTTTTATTATCATTCGAAAACTTATTTATGTAATATATAACCGTGAATCTACTAGGACCTCATTTTGTCAACTCTGATATTTATATAATTCAAATGATAAATCTTTTAAAATGACTCGATTAGGGTTCGTTTTCTATTGTTATAACGGTTATGCCATGAAGTAACACCCAGTTTGAATTCTACTGCATTCACTAAATTGGGGGTGTTACATGAGGCTTCCCTTTTCTAGGTTTGAAACTGTAGTTAGGTCTACTTTTTATATTGTCCATTCGGATTTGTGGACAAGGGTATTAAGTATTATGTTTTCTTTTTTGATCATTTTTCGCATTCCTAATGTGTTTAGCCTCTTCATAATAAGTCTGATGCTTTGTCTAAATTTATTCACTTTCATGCTTTTGTTAAAAATCTGTTTAATTGTGACTTTAAATATTTGCAATATGATCATGGCGGTGAATTTGACAATAATGCATTACATCAATTATTTGCTATAAATGGCACAATTGTTCAGTTTTCTTGTCCTAATACCTCTCAACAAAATGGGAAGTCTTAACGTATGATTCGAACCATTAACAATCTCATTCACACACTTATTTTTCAAGCTCATTTACCCCTACCTTTTGGGCTACGGCCTCGGTTCCACTCCTAACGGGTTCTCTTTGTTGACAGATCTACTCAGAGCTCGAGAAGACGACTAACGGCCCAGGGAGAGTCGTCAAATCCGTCCAGCGCCAGATTATGCATCAACAAGTGGCGCCATCCGTGGGACATGACCACGACAAGTTTCGTGCTCTCACATCACTGGAAAGCAACCATCGATATGCAACTACACGTTGCATCGATATATAACTATGCGGTCGACTATTATTATTTAATTGGTCAAATATATTATTAAATTGCGGGGCTACCTAGTGCTGATTCAAGACTATGAGTTGGTGAGTTGTCATGCGCTTATTACCTCGTACCATATTTTTATTGTGGGAAGGAGATTATTTAATTGCTAGGTACTGCTGCCGCTATGTCATCTTTTGGAGATGAGGTAAAAGTGAATTTATTAAATAACTTCGTACTAGATTGGGACGTTTTTTCAGTCTACCAAGCTTACTCATGGAAGGTATTATTGTTTGCTTTCTGGATTGTTTTTTAATTGGTGACGTAAGATACAAGTTATCGTAATCCAATAAATAAAGTCTAATTGGTAACGTAAGATATTAATACGTCCACAATATTTTATAAAAATTAAAAAGATATCCTAATATTTTTTGCACATATCTTTTAAATATTAAGAAGATTTTATGTAAATCTTTTAACTTGGTAAAAACGATTTTACCTATAACCGCACTAAGTCCGCACGATCGGACCTACTTTATCTTTTGGCCGCGAATTAATTCGCGCACATAATGTTTTTACGGTTGGTATGCTTGTTTGCACGTTTGAACAACGCAGTCACGATGAATCTACCCGCGTTAGACCATGCGTTCGGACATCTTCGCATATTAGCTACGAACAGGCACCACGATGCTAATCAATCGCCATGAGCGCATAGTCTGGACTGGGCCACGATGCTAGTCTGGACATGGACAAAAGCCGTGGTCATGTTATGTTCATCTGCGATCATCCTCACACGTTCGGGTCTATGTGGTCACGATACATCCATCTGCGTCTGCGCGTGCGATTGAAACTATTAGTCACGGTCACGGTGCTATTGAAACAACAATTCATTATTTATGTAGTTTGTAAAACCTCACGATAGGTGTAATTCACACTACTACTTCTCTTATGTGTTAATTTCACATGCTATGTGCTATATATTGCTTAGCGCTAAACTTTTACTTCATTAGTTATTTATATGTTGCGATTCGTGGCATATACTTTTAATATTTGCATTAAGTGTTTTTCAGGATTTGAATAACTAAGTTAAATGCTCCTACACGAGTAGCACCATCAAACTTGGGGGGCTACCAGGGTATATAATACCACTGTTTCCGTACGCGTCACTCAGGTATATTTGGAAGCAGATTGTACGTAAGAGGTATTGCAAGCCCGGTACAAAGACGGATTTAAATATTCGCACCATCTTGCCGCAGGGGAGACGTCCTCTAACGGTTGTAAAGACGAATGTAATGTTAGTGTACAGGGCGCACAGCGCGCACCTCTGTCGCGCACAGCGCGCATCCTTGTAGCGCACAGTGCGCATCCTTGTCACGCACAGCGCGCACTTCTGCCACAGAAGCACGTCTTCTGTTGCACCATGCTGCATCGCTACTGGTATAAAAGGTACGCCCTTACCCAGGATGCAGCATACGAGATCCACTTTCACAATTGTGAGACAATCACAATCGCAATCCCAGCGCGCACTGTCGCATGTGGGCTGCGCAGTATGGTCCGTCCCATGTGCATACAAGTTGCGCACACATGGGCCATGCCGTCATGGTTGATGGGGCTTACGCGGACATGAACATAATTTAAGTCTAGCATAACATAGCCATGCACTATGTCACACTAGACTTGGGGGGCTTGTGGACGTATGGTCCGGACTGGGCCAAGAATGGGCCAGGCCCAGCAGACAGTGGCCCACTCTACGCCTAAACCCTAATCCATGCCCTATAAATACATGGCTGGAACCCCCTTCTTGAACACAAGATAACAGGTTACTCTAAACCTAACTCTTATAAGCCATATCGCACTGATACTAACTTTACCGTCGGAGGTGGATCCGGGGGCCACGGCCTTGGGTCCACTCCTAACGGGTTCTCTTTGTTAACAGATCTACTCAGAGCTCGAGAAGACGACTAACAGCCCAGGGAGAGTCGTCAAATCCGGCCCGCGCCAGATTATGCATCAACAATAATGAAACCCCTGATTTCATCTATTCAAGAATCACCCTGATTATTCCACTCTTCGTATATTCAGGTGTCTTTGTTATCCTCACTTATTCACCAATAATAAAATTGATCCTTGTTCCACCTCGTCCATCTTTCTTGGTTATCCAACAAGTCATCGCGGGTATTGATGTCTCAATCTTAATATTAACAAGATAATTATTTCTCGACATGTTACTTTTGATGAAACGTGTTTTCCTTATGGTTCGATGAATCTCACAAACCCCCATTCGTACACATTTTTAGACACCCCTCCCAATATAATTTCCCAATAACTACTAAACCCCGCCCAATCCACATCCACTTCTCAGTCCAAGCCAATGCCCTCCACGCTAGCCCAACGCACTTCTTCCATCCAAATGGGTCTTGCACTTACTAAATCACCCCAGTCGGGTCCCTTATTGGCCCAATCCCATTCTCCAAACCCACTGTGCTCCTAACCCGAATCCAAACTCTGTTCACCCATGGTCACTAGGTTTCATGTCGTCTCTAATAGGCCAACTCAATGTTTAAATTTAAATGTTTCCATGGTTTCTCCTCTTCCTAAATCTTATAGTGTAGATTTTAGTGATAAAAATTGGCAGAAGGCTATGTTAGATGAATATAATGCTTTAATTAAAAACAATACTTGGGTTTTTGTGACACGTCCGGCCGGTGCGAACATTGTTGGTTCTATGTGGCTATTCAAGCACAAGTATTTAACAGATGATTTTGTTATTCGCTATAAGGCTCGCCTTGTGGCTAATGGCAAGACTCAGTAGTTTGGGGTTAATGTTGATGAGACATTTAGTCCGGTTGTAAAGCTGGCTACTATTCCTACTATTCTTAGTCTTGCAGTTTCTCACTCTTGGCCGGTTCATCAGCTTGATGTCAAGAATGCATTTCTTTATGAGAATTATTTGAGACCGTTTATATGCATCAATCTCCTAGTTTTCGGGATCCTCAGCATCCTGATCATGTTTGTCTTTTACAAAGATCTCTTTATGGTTTGAAACATGCTCATAAGGCTTGGTTTCAGTGATTTACATGTTATGCTACTCGTGTTAGGCTTCATCATAGTCGATGTGATTCCTTTTTATTTATCTACAAGAGTGGGACTGATATTGCTTATTTATTACTATATGTTGATGATGTTGTTTTGAGTGCTTCTTCGACTGCCCTGTAACAACGTGTTATTGCTTCTCTTCATCAAGAGTTTTCCATGACTGAACTGGGTCCTCTTAATTATTTTTTGGGGAATTTTGTTGTTCGTACTGTTGCCGACATGTTTTTGTCTCAGGTGAAATATGCTTATGAGATCCTTAAACTTGCACATATGCTCAATTGTAATCCATGTCATACACTGCTTGACACTGATTCCAAGATAGGTGTTGATGGTGATCCAGTTGAGTATCCTACTTTGTATCGTAGTCTTGCAAATGCTCTTCAGTATCTTACGTTTACTTTCTACAACATGTTTGTTTATATGCACTATCCGCGGGAGCCTCATTTCTCCACTCTCAAACGAATTTTGCGTTATGTTCATGGCACTATGGGTTATGGTTTGCAGTTGTTTTATGCTTCGAATACATCTTTGGTTGCATATTCTGATGCTGATTGGGCAGGTTGGCAAACTACTCATTGGTCTACTTCTGGGTATTGTGTGTTTCTTAGCAATAATCTTCTCTCCTGATCCTCTAAGCGTCAAGTTATGCTTTATCATTCCAGTGCTAAGGTTGCGTAATCTTTTATGTGAGCTTTACACTATCTTCCGTTACGCTTGTCTACTATGATAATGTCAGTGCGGTTTATTTGTCTTCTAATACTCTGCAGCATTAACGTACGAAGCATATTGAGATTGATTTTGCGTGTCTCTTCTTGTTATCAGTTAGCAGATATCTTTACCATGGGTCTTACTTCTGCTTTGTTTACTGAGTTTCAAGACAGTTTGAGCATTCCCCGCCCGCTCCAACTGTGTAGGGCTATTAGTGGGCTTATTAGTATTAGTTTTGGATTACTATTTAAATTAGATTAAGATTGGTCCGAAGCCCAGGTTAGGGTATAAATATAAGACATATGTAATCTCACACTTTATCAATTATTCAATGAAGGTTTTCAAAACAATACACGCAAATCTTCAACGAAATCTTATTGAACATATTTGACATCGACATCTACAACATCAATAATGAAATTAGTTTATTCACAATTTCATGTATTTTTTAATTTTCATATTATGTTTTTAGATTTCATATGTGTTTTTTTTTTTCATAGTGAAATTTAAATTTTTATTTGTTGAATTAATGAAATTTAGTTTGTTTAAAAAAATAAAAAAGAAAAAAAATGATAGGTGAGACCCTTTTGGCATGTTATGAGGGAGGGGGTATCTTGTTGTGTGAGTGAGTTGAGTGAGGCGGTGATGTGGCGCTGAGGTAGAAACTAAAACATGTGAGCACCGATGCTGCTATACCAAGTGCTAATGTGGTGTTTGGTGTATTGGCATGAATCACAATTAATGTCAGATTTGGTATGAGATGAAATAAGAATAAATATGACAATTTCAAAAGCTTTGTTTGGTTTGCATATCGGAGGAATTAGGATTTGTTTTAAAACCAATTTTATATGAAAAATCGAAAGAATTTAATGAAATTTGAGCTAGAAACTACAAAAAGCAATTAAAATTATAAAAAGTGATGGCTATTATTTACATGTTTTTCGATAAAATAGTATTGAATGTTAATAAAGTAACCCATTTAGATGACTTTGGTAGAAACCTTCATCAAAAGATAATAAACAATGTTGTGAGCCCAATTCCCTCACTCCAAACAATTGTTTATGCTATAATTGCATTTCTCAAATCAAAAGGTTTAAACAAACACACCTTAGTAATAATGAAAAGATTTAATTTGGTTTCTAATGTCATAATAGGAGTTTTAGGCCTATTATTGTTGTGCCTGATAATCGTGCCTACTTATGTATCTAATAATTTAATTGATTTATTTGAAAAAGTGATTGATGAGAATTTTAAGAGAGAAAGTACATAATATACTTATACAAGTAATTTATGCATTAGGCATGTACTGCATACATTTTAGGTTTAAATAGCACTACTCTATATACGATGCTAAAACCTATCAATCTTGATTTTTTTTTTTCTTCTAAGATTAAAAAAGTATGAATTGAAATCGAGAGTAGTTGCGATGATATAAAGCATATTTTTTAATAATTCACAAGATACATGCTTATTGCTCAAATCCTTTGAGATCTACTTATTTTCAGACACACAAGATTATCATGTGTAATTTTAATATGCCAAATGTGATACATGCTGTAGAACGTAGGGAATGTAGGGCGTGTTTACTTTCATATGTGTTTGTCAAGATAGCTCCCTTTTTTATTCATATAAAATCAAATTGCTGTACAGCAATGTGTGTTTTGTCAAGATCCTATATGGTCGTGCCTAGGGGTGTAAACGAGCCGAGACAACTCGCGAGCAACTCGAGATCGACTCGAAAAATACTCGATTCGACTCGATTTTAAACGAGCCGAGGCAACTCGCGAGCTACTCGACTCGACTCGATTACACATTTACACCCCAATATATATATATATATATATATATATATATATATATATATATATATATATATATATATATATATATATATATATATATTCATGTTAGAGTTTGACAATCAAAGTACACATATTGCGGAAGCTAGGATCAAGTAATAACATGTATAAAGATTAACTAAAACATAAATAGAAAACATACCCGATGCACTTCAAATAAACCTTGATTCTTGTACAATTAGATCAATGATAAACCCCTTACTGTTTTGTTTATCGATCTCTTGATAATTACTAAAGTAAGTAATTACCTCGTTCTTGTACACACAAACTACCAACGAATAAAGGTTTGATGCAAGTAAACAAAACACTTAATATTTTTGTTATGGAAAAATCGATCCAACCCTATGGGGGGGGGGGGGGGGGGGGAGGGGGGAGAACCGATCGGCCACAAGAAAACAAGGAGAAGAGAAAAGGTTTTAGGGTTGTGTGTGTGCACAAAAGATATGAAACCCTAATCCTTGGCCTTGTATATATACTAGGTGATTCCTTGGAGCTCAAGTCAAGCATGGGTCGACCCATATGGTTGGGTTCGACCGGCCATAGTAACCCAAAGGGGTTCTAGAACTTTCTTGACTCCCAAGTTACACTCTAGTCCTCGTTCTCTTGTCCCTTAATAATAATTAATACTTACGTTTAATATTAATGATTATTTAGTCCCTTAAGTGTTTATAAATATATATATACGATACATTTAACATATATATATATTTATTTACATTATTCTTGTTTGTAAAGTGTGCAATCCCGAGGTCTCGGGTTCGATACTAGACATTTACTAATTAATATTTATACGTAACTTTTAACAGCTCCACTTGTATATCTATTAATAGTAAAATGACACTGGTTAGCGTCTTGCAACACTCCAATGCCCCTAGTCCGACCTGAGCTAGGTTTCCTGGAAAACCTTTAATGATTCATCATTATTATTATCCTTTCGCCTCTAATACTACATTAATAAAGATGTGAGGTTCTTTATTAAATTCTGTTTCTCGTCTCTTTATGATTGAACAAAATTACCAAAACATCTGAACGTATTCCAGATAGACTTTGGGCGTGGCCACGCAAACATTTTGTCAACCCTACGAGGGGCCCAGCAGTATTAAACTTCTGAACAAATCAGAAGGAGCGAATTCTCTCTTGACTACAAGAATAACCCATGAACTTTGCAACATTCTGAAAACAACCCTTATGACTTCCAATTACGGTAAGCGGTAGATTGCTCCACAAAATGCACTACATCCATGACACTTATCTGGTATCTCAAGTCTGAGGATAACTATTAAATAGGATTCTCACAATAAATTTAAATCATATTGTTGGGATAAGTCCAATACTCAATTCATTGAATATCATGTGAAATTGGTATGACTGCGCATCAATATACTTTCAAGTATATCCTAAACCAATACTCAAAATTGTCTTAGTTTAATGATATTCCCATATCATTAATCGACAACGGACAATTTAGAATAATAAATTATTCATGAATCTTAAACATGCAAATATAGGATATATTATTAATAAGACAATGAATAAATAAACATAACCAATATTTTATTTCAGTAAATATTAATAATTGTACATTACATCCTTTATCCAAATACTAATCACAAATGGACATGAAACTATCAACTAATTTAAGTCCTATTCCTTCAGCATGCTTGTAAAGCTTGGTTCCAGGTAAAGGCTTTGTAAATTGATCAGCTAAGTTTTCATCTGTGTGAACTTTGAGCATTTCGATTTCACCTATCTCAACTTGTTCTCTGACATAGTGGTGCTTAATCGGGAAATGTCTGGTGCCTCTCATGATTCCAGGTTCATTGGCAAATGTAATTGCGGCTGAGTTGTCACAATACATTTTTATAGGTCGCTGAATCGAAGGCATAACCCCAAGCCCTGAAACAAACTTCCTAATCCAAACAGCTTCCATTGCAGCTTCTGAAGCAGCTATATACTCACTTTCTGTAGCAGACATCGCCAGTACACTCTGCTTTTTGCTCCTCCAATCAACAGCTCCTCCATTAATGACAAAGACATAACCCGTCTGAGACTTCGTATCATCTTTATCACCTTTCCAAGAAGCATCGCAGTAACCTGTTACATCAAGCTCTGCAGATGGAGTACCCCCATATACTAAGAACATCTCTTTAGTAGCCCTAAGGTACTTAAGAATATTCTTAACAGCAGTCCAGTGTTTTTCACCTGGGTTCTGCTGATATCGACTGGTTAAATTCTAAGCAAACGCCACATCAGGCCTTGTGCTTTTTACCGCATACATTATAGATCCCACAGCCGAAGCATAAGGGACTCTCTTCATGCGTTGCACCTCTTCGGGTGTTGAAGCATAAACTTTGTTGCTCAAGCCATGTTGCTCTTGCATCGGCAAATATCCTTTCTTGGAATTTTGCATACTGAATCTCTTCAATATTTTATCAATGTAAGCACTTTGGCTTAATCCAATTAATCGCTGAGATCTATCTCTATATATCTTGATTCCCAGAATAAATGCAGCTTCCCCTAGATCTTTCATAGAAAAACAACTTCCAAGATATTCCTTAACCTTTTGTAAACTTGGAATGTCATTCCCCATGATCAATATGTCATCGACATATAATATAAGGAAAATTACATTACTCCCACTAGCTTTGTGATATACACATGGCTCATCAAGATTTTGAGTGAATCCATACTTCTTAATTTCACTATCAAATCTTTTATTCCATTGTCGTGATGCTTGCTTTAATCCATAAATGGATCTCTTAAGCTTGCATACACGATCTGGGAATTCTGGATTCACAAACCCCTCAGGCTGCGCCATATAGATGTCTTCATCTAGGCGACCATTTAAGAAGGCGGTTTTGACATCCATTTGCCAAATCTCATAGTCATAGTAAGCGGCTATGGCTATAAGAATCCTAATTGCCCTTATGTCAGCTACAGGAGAAAAGGTCTCCTCATAGTCAACACCTAAAGTTTGAGTATAGCCTTTAGCTACCAAACGGGCCTTATAGGTGTGTACAATGCCATCCATATCAGTCTTCTTCTTGTAGAGCCATTTACTTCCAACTAGCTTGGCACCCGGAGGTAGGTCTACTTCTTCCCAGACTTCATTATCTTTCATGGATTGCATTTCCCCATTCATAGCTCCCTGCCATTTTTCCTTTTCTGGACTATTCATGGCAGCTTTATAACTTGTAGGTTCATCAAGATCCCCTATCAAGTTGTCATCACACTCCATGTTTAAACATAGACGTGTAGGAGCCTTCACAGATCTTGAAGATCTGCGAACGGGAATCACTTCAACTTTTGGTGGAGGACCTAAACTTTCAGGTTCTTCAGGAAGTTGGCTAGTGTTTTCAGAAGGTGTTACATCTTCATGATCGTCTTCCAGATCATATACTCTCCCACTGAATTCTTGAGATATGAGCTCCTTTTCTAAGAAGTCTCCATACCTTGCAACAAAAACCTTGTTTTCAGCTGGGTAATAAAAGTAGTAACCCATAGTTTCCTTAGGGTAACCTACGAAGATGCACTTTACAGATCTTTGTTGGAGTTTGTCTGCTGAGTCACGTTTAACATACGCCTCACAATCCCAGACCTTTAGATAAGACAAGTTAGGAGCTTTCCCAGTCCATACTTCATATGGAGTCTTATCAACCTTCTTTGTTGGAACCATATTTAAAATGCGAACTGCAGATTCCAAGGCATAATCCCAAAACGAGTAAGGAAGAGTTGTTAGATTAAACATAGATCGTATCATATCTTGCAATGTACGATTCCTTCTTTCAGATACACCATTTTGTTGTGGAGTATATGGAGAAGTAAGGTGCTGGACAATTCCCTCCTTTGCTAAGTAATCTATAAACTCTTGACTCAGGTATTCACCACCTCTATCGGATCGAAGAGCTTTAATCTTCTTTCCTAGTTGCAACTCTACTTCTGCTTTAAACACTTTGAATGTCTCAAACACCTCATGTTTATGTTTAAGTAAATAGACATAACCATAACGGCTGTAGTCATCCGTAAATGTTAAGAAGTAGCTAGCACCTCTCCTTGACACATGTCTAAGTGGTCCACACACATTTGTGTGAATAAGACCAAGTAGATCATTCGCCCTTTCAATCCTATTTTTAAAGGGTTTCTTAGTCATCTTCCCAGCAATGCAAGATTCGCATTTATCAAATGATTCATCATTGATCTTTTCTAAAAGCCCATCATGTTGCAGCTTTTTCATGCGATCTTTGCCAATGTGAGCAAGTCGACAATGCCAAAGATAAGATGAATCCAGACCTTTCTTGATTCTCTTATTGTTGATGCTATACATTGAATTATTTTTAACAAAAGCTTTATCATTATCATTCATATCAATTTCAAAGACACCATTCACAGCAATAGCATTAAAATAAAAAACACCATTTAAAGAAACCGAAATTCCATTGCTAGAAATAGTATGCTCAAAACCAAGGTTCAACAAACATGAAAATGAAATTACACCTCTAACAATTGACGGTGCATAATGACAATTATTTAAAGATAGTACTAAGCCCGAAGGCAACACTAAATCATAAACTCCTATAGCTTCAACTCCTGCATGCGCTCCGTTACCAACGTGCAAGAATTGTTGTCCATAGGCCAGCTTTCTCTCAACTCTAAACCCCTGCATGGTATTGCAAATATGAATGCCACATCCCGTATCATATACCCATGAATTCAATTTAGGAGTAAGAGTGAATAATTCAATCATAAAGAACGCACCTGATGAACTGGGGTTACCAGCTTCATTCCCCTGCTTCTTGAGTCGCAAGTCATGAATATAGAGAGGACAATTGCGCTTCCAATGGCCCTTTTCATGACAATGGTGACATGCCTGATCATTCTTGTTTGGTGGATTCACCTTTTTCTGCTCAGGCTGATGTTGCTTCATCTTGGGTTCAGGTTGATAGGCCATGACCTGCTTGCCTTTGTTAACCTTCCCTTTGCCTTTGTTCACATGCGATTTCTTCTGGATTCTCCCACCATGAATTGCCAACACTTGCGGGGTAGGATTCTTGACCTTGGCTGGTAGACTTTTCTCATACTCAATAAGCAATGCGAGTAATTCAGATACTGTCTTCCCCGAGCAGTGCATATTGAAGTTCTGCACAAAACCAGCAAAGTCCTTGTTAAGGGACCTGTTGATCAAGTGCACTTGCACATTGTCAGGGTAACCAAATCCAATTCTGTGAAGCTGATCAAAAGATTCCTTCATCTCAGTCACATAATCTTCAACTGGTTTACCATCACCATGCTTGCAGTTATGTAGCTTGTCCAATTCATCATACAATTCAACTGCTGGTGGTTTCTCATAAGATTGCCTAAGAACATCAAGCATATCTTTTGGGAAAAAGTACTCAAACTTCTTTTGCAATTGAGCACTCATGCTAGTGAGCATTAAACAAGCAACCTCATTAAACTTAGCATGTTCCACTCTCCATGCCGCTTTGACTGCTTCTGGTTCAGAAGCAGCAGGCTCAGCTGGGCATTCTTCGGTCAAATAGTCCATTTTACCGGTCGACCTCAAGACAATTCTAAGTGAGCGGTACCAATCATTGAAATTCTTTCCAGTCAGTTTCTCTCTCTCAAGATGACTCTTGAAAGCAGAAATCACAGATGGGGTATCGGGTTGAGCCATATCTACAGATAAAAGTTCAAACATTAGTATTTTCGATAATAAATATCTTCAAGAAAATAAAATACCCATTAGTTATATTCATATAACCACCAAAATTTTCTTGAAAACCTAGGATCTAACTTTACATAGTTCCACCACATCAGTTGATCTGCTAGTGGTGAAAGTACAAAAGATAGTAATCTGTCGAACAATAATTGGCAAACAAGATTTCCAATTCCTAGATCATTATGGGAATTACATCAAATTGATTCATCAATTTGCCTTGTAAGCATGTTTCATCCCATCTCATGCCTTAAGTTCTAGGTCTCACGCACAACTTAATTAAGTCGTCTACCTTAGAAACTGTAAAATTACAATTATGGTCTCACGCGTTAAAAGAATTTTACCTTGTTATAGTAATTTAGCCTAGGTCTCACGTTTACTAAATTAAAATTCCAAGTGTTTCTTATAGGTAGATGGCATGTAACTTAAATTATGAAGGGTATTAATTTTTGATATGTCAATCAAAATTATGTACAAAGATGCATGCACTCATCTTTATAACATAAGTTTTCATAAAAACTTTTTATATCTAATTCGTGAAATTAATACACAAAGTTTTACTTGAGGTTTATGCCAAAACCCTAAGATGACTTTCTACAACATATGATTTCAAAAGTAATTCGTTTAAGACATATTCAAGATTGTGATAACCAAGGCAGACTCTAAGGCTCTTTTCTAAGCCTTCAAATCACGGTTATGAATATCATCTTAAAAGACTTAATTTTAAAAACATATTTGCACAAAACATCATTCAAGCAAAAGTTTATGGATTCAATCTCAAAATAGTAATAAAGTTTGAATTTTGCTAGTCTCGACTGGGAGCTGATTACCGTGCGAATCGGACCACGATTGTCAATAAGACCTTGCAAGATTCTTACTTTATCACTTTAGGGTTTCACAATTATTAGTCCATATTATTTTCTTTTATGAAAATTACCCTTTTTATTGCTTACATCAAGTCAAACAATTAAGAAAACAATAAAACAAGTAATTTAAAGAAAATAAACAACTAATAATAAAACGTGAAACAATTAGCCACATGCAAACCATATTAAAAGATCCTTATAAAATCAATTCTAGGTATAATTATGCATGTAATCACCTAAGGCCTTCCCTTCTTAATGGAAGTGAAGCCACATACATTGACGAATCAATTGCGTAGGCCAAAGATAATATACACACCACATAGCATATAAATTGATTTTAATATATATGGAGTCTTCCCCAATTTTAGATCTATATAAAACATGTGACATAAATAAACAAACAAGATCCATGACTAACATGCATGTTTCGTCACGGATTAACCTAACAATTAGCACATAGGTCACAAGTACGTTCACAAAAACCGGTTTAGACCTAGGGTTTCTATATGATTACAATATAATCAAGAAAACCACAAACCCTAATTAGGGTTTTATAGTGGAAATCGACCCCCCCTAAAATTAGGGTTAGGGTTACAAAATTTTTTAAAAAAAAATTTAAAGAAAACCCTAGAAAAACATGTATCTAAAACAATTAAAGATCCGATTTTTTATTACGTTTTAGTAATCAATTACACGTTATCTATGGCTCGTGATGCCACTGTTAGAGTTTGACAATCAAAGTACACATATTGCGGAAGCTAGGATCAAGTAATAACACGTATAAAGATTAACTAAAACATAAATAGAAAACATACCCGATGCACTTCAAATAAACCTTGATTCTTGTACAATTAGATCAATGATAAACCCCTTACTGTTTTGTTTATCGATCTCTTGATAATTACTAAAGTAAGTAATTACCTCGTTCTTGTACACACAAACTACCAACGAATAAAGGTTTGATGCAAGTAAACAAAACACTTAATATTTTTGTTATGGAAAAATCGATCCAACCCTATGGGGGGGGGGGGGGGGGAGAACCGATCGGCCACAAGAAAACAAGGAGAAGAGAAAAGGTTTTAGGGTTGTGTGTGTGCACAAAAGATATGAAACCCTAATCCTTGGCCTTGTATATATACTAGGTGATTCCTTGGAGCTCAAGTCAAGCATGGGTCGACCCATATGGTTGGGTTCGACCGGCCATAGTAACCCAAAGGGGTTCTAGAACTTTCTTGACTCCCAAGTTACACTCTAGTCCTCGTTCTCTTGTCCCTTAATAATAATTAATACTTACGTTTAATATTAATGATTATTTAGTCCCTTAAGTGTTTATAAATATATATATACGATACATTTAACATATATATATTTATTTACATTATTCTTGTTTGTAAAGTGTGCAATCCCGAGGTTTCGGGTTCGATACTAGACATTTACTAATTAATATTTATACGTAACTTTTAACAATTCATACATATATATATATATATATATATATATATATATATATATATATATATGTATGGATATATCCATACATATATATATATATATATATATATATATATATATATATATATATATATATTCATACATATATATATATGTATATATATGTATGAATATACATATATATATATATATATATATATATATATATATATATATATAAATAGGGGTGTAATCGAGCCGAGACAACTCGTGAACAACTCGAGATCGACTCGAAAAATACTCGACTCGACTCGATTTTAAACGAGCCGAGCTCGAGTATGTCAATACTCGGCTCGACTCGGCTCGTTTACACCCCTAGTCTCGTGCCTCTCTGAATCGATCTCTATATATATCTCTTTTAATTATATGATTCATATAACATACTTCTAACTTATTTCTATTTGTGTAGATGAAGATGCAACTCTATTCTTCTTTTATAAGCCCTCCCTCCTTTACCATTCGCATTGCTTTAAACTTAAAAGGTTTGCTCAGTAATTCATTTTATATCCTTGATTGGTTGAAAGTTTTTATTTATTTTATTATTATTACTATATTTTTTTTTACTTCTTTTAATTTGTACTTTCAACAGGGCTTGATTATGAACACAAATCTGTCAACCTCTTAAAAAGAGAGCAGTTCAGCCCGGGTAAGTATCTAACTTCTAAAATTTAGAATAACTTACATGAATTGTACTCCTATGCTTTAACTAAATTGCGTGCACCCATAATCTGTTGATTTTAAGGGCATGCATACTTACGTAGTCTCTTTTTCGAAATCTTTGGTGAACTGCCCGGCCTTATAATTTTAAGTTTTAAACTTATCCTTATTATTAATTTTATTGTTTTAATATCAAACTGAGTTTAATATTTATTTACTAGTTATAAGTCCCCACGGGTTTACACATGAATCATTTTTTTTTTATTTTATTATTTTTTTTTTTTTTTTTTTTTTTTAATTTTAGTTTAGTATATGGATATATAAGAATTTACCCGTGAAAATTGTGATATAAGTACAACTAATACTTGTTCAGGAGTTTTTTTATGTATTAATATCTATCACAGTCATATTTTGTAAAAAAATTTGCTTGTTGAAAGATTTAACTTTATTTAACTGACATAGAATTGTTGTTTAGCTTTAACTATTTATATCATGTTGTACAAAATGTACAAGTTAGTAGCACATAGTCAGCATTGATGAAGTTAAAATATGCTCCGTAAAGTTTTTAATTTTTTTTTGGATATCCATATATAAACTTTAAATAAGAATTTCACGAATCGTTGTAATAAGTACAATAGCGTATATTTATTTTAATATCACAGTAATCCGTGCTTACATTTATTTATATTCCCGTTAATAATAGTTTTGCCGTATTTAATATTCAAGCCCGTGTATGTATAAATTTAACTTTTAAATAAAATAACACGAGTCTTTATTTTACATATATAGCAAATAAATATTTAATGCATGAAAGTCTAAAACTAATATTAATTTTTAAAAAATATTTGACGTATATTTACAAAATTTTGTAATTTTAATAGATGAAAGTCTGAAACTGATACTAATACTCATGTTAGTTTAAATAAAGTTCATATTATAAAGTATATGGGTATAAAGTGTAAGGGGTTATTTGTTTCTTTCCCAAGTTATTAAAAAATACGAAAACTTGTACTTTTACATTCTAAATCCATATATTTTATGTAAAATTCAACCACCAAAGTTTTATTAATTATTATTATTATTTTTTTAAGTTTTTGTTTTCACAAATTTGACAAAAATATTTTTATATATTTTTTTTCAACCAAATTTCTCCTCCAAATTTATGAAAGTTTAACCAAAATCAATTCAATTTTGACTTTTTATTAACCAATCACGTTGTTTGATTTTGCCTATGTGGCAAAGTTGAGCTCTCCTATTGGTCTAATTTTAAATCACTCCAAAATGATGTAATTCTTTTATTATATAAAAGATTTATTTTTATTGTTATTTTTTTAAGGGTTGCAGCAAATTTAAATTCTTGGTTGAAATTTCCTTTTGAGAAAACTAAATTTACTTATTTGAGACATGTCTAATTAAATCTACCCCCTTCACATCACTTACATTTGTTCATCACATCATATCTAATTAAATCTACCCTTTAGCTATCCATATATCGACATTTTGTTTTAGATAGATGGAATTGAATATATCCATAATCACTTTATACAGCATGAATAAGTATGTATAGAGAAAAAATTTGGTTTTGTATTTGTATTTGTATTTTTTTTTTTTTTTTTTTTTTTGAACTTAGTATGTGTAAATAACTTACTCTCCTTTTTGTAAAATGTAGAATTTTTGAAGATCAATCCTATGGGGTATGTGCCTGCAATCGTTGACGGTGATATGGTGCTTGCGGATTCCTTTGCAATCCTATTGGTTTGTAACTTCCATCTGAGCTCAATTCTTCAATCTTCAATTCTCTGCAGTCTTCATATTATATATTTATGATTTAAGGATAATATTCTTCTTCCTTTTTCTACATACTTTCTATTCTACAGTACCTTGAAGAAACATACCCTCAGCACCCTTTGATTCCTCGTGACCTAGCAAAAAGGACGATAAACTATCAGGTAATATCATATGGTTTTTCTTAATAATGAAACTAAGTGATTGGTAAATTTTTTATATAAAAGTTATAAACAACCAACAAGCCATATATGTGAAAAGTGGGCTTACTAGACACAAATGCTCCAAAGAAAGAGTATCCGAGATACGAGGTATTTGTTTATCTCGATCACGTACCTTTTGCAAGTTAAACTGCATTCTTGTTAAATCAAGCAATTAGAAGGATTATCAGAGTTTAGATATTGTGTTCTATATATATGGTTACAGTATTTATGTGTTATTATATTTTCTTCGGTGGTCGATTTGCAAGAACATGATTAAGATTTTAAATTTTGGAAAAAATATGACCTCCTGCATTCTTATATAGTACAATGATATGAAATGATATGATATAATTGAATTTCCTGCATCCTAATAGAATTAAAGTCACCTCGTTTAAAATCTTTAGGCTGCAAGTATTGTTACCTCAAGCATTCAACCTCTACTAAGGATCCCTGTTATGGTGAGTAACAAATATAGTTTTTTTCTCATTTATTAAATCCCTCACATAGATAAATTCGACATAAATTCTTGCATATCTTTATTTAATCATTATCACAATGTGTGCAGTCTTACATCGAAGAGAAAGTTGGTCAGGATGAAAAAATTTCATGGATTCATTACTATCTTGGAAAATGCTTTGCAGGTACATCTTTACTTGATCTTCCTTGCCTCTGAAACCGGGAAATCAGTGATTAATAAACACAAGTTAAAAAGTAGAAATAACTCAATCCAGGACTGAAATACACCATGTTGACATTAAAGCGCTTAAAATTGATATATCATACTTGTATAAGAATCTTATTTTCCTTTGTACTAAGTTGACTTATTTATTGAACATGCTTTCATTTCCCTTTGTTTTAGCCAATTTAGTCTTAAGGAGTAACTAGATTATTGATTCATATTGAAAGGTTTTATCGAGTTACTTCTATTAATAAAAACATAGTCATACAAGTAGAAGCATTAGTATTTTTATCTGTTATCAAACAATTTACTTAAACCACACAATATACTTACATTGTCTGCAACTTGAATAACATAAGCTCCAAAAACATATAAAGAAATCAACCCTAGCAAGCAAACCCACCTACGGCGGAATACATATATATAAACTATTGATTGAACTAAGTTCACATGGTTACAAACATCAACACTTCACCACTAGGATTTGGCTTAGCAGTATCTGTGAGATGGTTATGTCCTCTACCAAGAATCACAATTCATTTGTTGAACTTTAGGTAAAAGATAAGATTGTCATTATGAGTTTCGATAATGTAGGAGGAGCTTGTAAATTGTAATAAGATACATTTTATTTCACCACCTCTTTTCCTGATTATATTATAAGAGGCTATTTCTATGAACTTGTGAAGCCCTAGAGACCTTACTAAAAGATCATGCTGAGAAGTATGCCACAGGAGATGAGATTATGCTGGTAGTATTCCTTTCCTTTTTCATCTAGACTTTGGTTACTAAAAAATCATCTCACCAGAATATATAATGAAGTTTTGCAAAATTTACAGGCTGATGTGTATTTGGCTCCATTTCTCGTAGGCTACCCACAAAAGTACAACTTTGATATGGTAGGCTATGCTCTAATTTACTTTGACAAGTGCTTGATATCTTATGCTCATTTATGTTACTGTTATCAGTTACTAGTTCTGATTTTATTTAATTGAGTTCAACAACTACTTTTAAGATGATTTTGCAAGCTAACACTTGTTTTCTTTATGTTGGTGCAGAGTCACTTTCCTCTTCTATCTAGGTTGGGCGATGCATACATCAAGGTACCAGCTATAGAAAATGCCATGCCTGAAAAGCAGCCTGATTTCCTCATCAACTGACAGGCGAAGTTTAAGGAGGTTCAGTTATCAACTAACCATTGAAGATTGAATGACCAATGAGTTATGCGGTACGCAATTAGAAATTGAATTTTTTTGAAGAAGAAAGTTTATACCAAAATATGGATTTTTTATTTTTTTAATATATCATGTATCGTCCATTTGATAGGATGGAATGAACGATGTAATGAGATAAATGATGTAATGGAATGTATGGTTCTGTCTAGATAATTTTTTGTTCACAACTATAGAATATAATGATTAATTACAAGAAATTACCCATTACATATAAAGATCCGAGACCCAAACACCAAAGGCCTGACCACTGATCACTTGCAGGGTGTGCATTTTTGTGTTTTTTTATTTTATATATAGTATGTTTTAGGGTTAGGTGATGATGAAATTTTGGATTTTTGAAATTATTATGTTGTGGTGTTTGTGTGCAAATTTAGTTATTATTGAAACAGTAACTGTAATAACCCGATATTTTCCCAGTTATTTGTTGATATATGGCTTATGTTTAAATAAGTTTACATTCAATGAATAAGTTTACATTCATTGAATTACAAGCAAGTAGATTGCAAGTGGTATGTTGCAACTAGTAAGAAGAATCTTTGGAAGCAACTTGGAGCAACATTGAAAGCCTATAAATAGGACCATTCTCTTTGAGTTTTAGACACACCAAAAAACACACAAGCACTTCTTGTTGTGTATTAGTTAGTTCTCTCTTTTTGTTCTAGTTTATAATATATTTCTATAAGAAATATATAAGAAAGTTTGGTGTTTCATTCTTGGTTCTTTTCATATTATCTAAATTTTCAATTAGCTAGTATGAGGTATAGTAGTGGTGTTGAAATATTCACACTCTTTACCTAGTCGGTGAGATATTATCGCGGTTATTCCACATCAAGTGGTATCAAGAGCCGAGGTTATTCTTAGTATGCTCTGTGGTTGCAATTTATTTTGATCCTCCACATCAGAAAAGAATTACATTGGTTTTTTGGTTGAAGCTATTGAAAATTAATTTGTACACGAAATGGTGGATGGCATAGTTGACAAACCTTCCACATTGGTGGATCCAACATCTCCAAGTTGGGCTAGACCAGTCTTGACGAATGCAAGATTGGCGTTGGAGGTTTTTGATGGCACAGGCCATTTCGGTATGTGGCAAAGTGAGGTTCTAGACGTTCTTTTTCAGCAAGGTCTAGACATTGCCATTGAAGAAATTAAACCAGAGGATGTAGAAGAGAGGAATTGGTTAACCATCAATCGGTTAGCTTGTGGTACGATTCGTTCATGTCTTTCGAGAGAGCAACGATATGCTTTCTCAAAAGAAACATCCGCCTACAAACTGTGGGTGGCGTTGGAAGAGAAATTTCTGAAGAAAAATTGTCAGAATAAGCTCTTTATGAAGAAGCGACTCTTTCGCTTCACATATGTACCGGGTACCACGATGAATGATCACATTACCAGTTTTAACCAACTGGTCACCGATTTGATGAATATGGATGAGGTGTTCAAAGACCAGGATCTAGCATTGATACTATTGGGATCACTTCCAGAGGAGTACGAGTTGCTTGAAACAACTCTACTTAATGGGAAGGATGATGTGTCTCTTAGTGAAGTTTGTGCTGCCTTGTATAGTAAAGAACTGAGAAGGAAGGACAAACAGATTAGTTCAAGTGGAGATGCAGAGGTTTTGCTGGTCAGAGGTCGTTCGCAGAAGAAGGGCACCGATAAGAGATGGAGATCCAAGTCGAGGCAGAGACTAAGCAAAGATGAATGTGCCTTTTGTCATGAAAAAGGTCATTGGAAAAGAGATTGTCCTAAGTTGAAAACCAAAGACAATCACTACAAAGGGAAAGCTGTAGCAGAGGCGAATGTCACCAAGTGTGATGATGAAGAATCAGATCTCTCACTTGCAACATCGTCAACCAAGAATGCTTCTGATGTATGGCTATTAGATTCCGCATGCAGACATCATATTACACCACATCGAGAGTGGTTTAGTAATTTTGAAGAACATGAGGAATTTGTTTATACGGCAGACGAAATTCCCCTCACTACTCATGGGATTGGTTCCGTTCGATTGCAGAATGAAGACAGAACAATTATGACCTTGAAAGGTGTTCATTATTCGCCAAAGTTGAAAAAGAATCTCATTTTAGTCGGCACCTTAGAATCTAAAGGATTCGAAGTAAGAGCAAAGGATAGGGTTATGAAGATCATCTCTGGCGTACTTGTAGTAATGAAGGGTATTCGTAAAATAAACAACACGTATCACTACAAGGGTAGAACAGTTGTTGGAACTGTAGCAGCTGTTACCAATGGTGATAGAAATTCAGAAGCTGTGAAGCTATGGCATATGCGCTTAGGACATGCAGGAGAGAAATCCTTGAATTTGCTCATAAAGCAAGGATTATTGAAAGGAGTGAGTTCCTGTAAGTTGGATCTCTGTGAGCATTGCATCAACCAGAAGACAACAAGGGTGAAATTTGGGACAGCTATCCACAAGACACAAGGTATCTTGGATTATGTCCATTCTGACGTATGGGGTCCCTCAAAGACAAGCTCTTTAGGAGGGAGACACTACTATGTGACCTTTGTTGATGACTTTTCTCGAAGAGTTTGGGTGTACATGTTGAAGACAAAGGATGAAGTGCTAGGAGTGTTCATCAAGTGGAAAAAGATGATGGAAACTCAGACGTGCAGAAGGATCAAACATCTCCGAACAGATAATGGTGGAGAGTATAAAAATGATCAGTTCACAAAATTTTGTGAAGACGAAGGCATTGTCAGACACTTCAGCATACACCACAACAGAACGGGGTGGCAGAACACATGAACCGAACTTTGCTGGAGAAAGTTCGGTGTATGTTATCTAATGCTGGGTTAGGTAAAGAATTTTGGTCTGAACTGTGACGTATGCGTGTCACCTCGTTAATCGTTTTCCATCTACTGCTATTGATGGGAAAACACCATTTGAGAAATGGTATGGAAAACCCGCTACAGATTATGATTCCTTACATGTGTTTGGTTCCGCTGCATATTATCATGTGAAGGAATCAAAGTTGGATCCCAGAGCAAAGAAAGCATTATTCATGGGGATCACCAATGGAATCAAAGGCTATCGTCTATGGTGTCCAGAGACGAGGAAGACGATCTTTAGCAGGGATGTCACCTTTAATGAATCTACCATGTTGAAGAAGGTGAATGCTAAGCAGTTAGATGGAACTCCCAAAAAGGTGGAGTTTGAAAGAATAATTGTACCAGATGATAAAGAAACAATTGATGATTCTCCTATTGTAGAAGGAGATTATGAAGAAGATGAGGTTCAAACTGAAGAACCTCCACAGCAACAACATGAATCAATTGCTACCAGCAAGCCCAAAAGAAACACTAAAAGGCCTGCTCACCTTAATGATATGGTGGCTTGTGCATCTTCAATTACAGCTGATGATGTTCCTATTACTTACTCTGAAGTGATTCGAGACTCAGAGAATGAGAAGTGGAGGATTTCCATGAGCGAAGAAATGCAATCTCTTCAGAAGAATCAGACATGGGAGTTGACCAACCTCCCAAAAGGGAAGAAGGCAATTGGATGCAAATGGGTGTATGCAAAGAAAGAAGGATTTCCTAGCCAAGATGACGTTCGCTACAAAGCAAGATTGGTAGCTAAAGGCTATGCTCAGAAAGAGGGAATTGATTACAATGAAGTTTTTTCTCCAGTGGTAAAGCATTCCTCTATTAGAATTATGTTGGCTTTGGTAGCACAGTTGGACTTGGAACTAGTTCAGATGGATGTGAAGACTGCATTTCTGCATGGAGACTTGGAAGAGGAAATCTATATGGTTCAGCCAGAAGGATTCAAAGTTGCTGGAAAAGAGCATGAAGTGTGTAAGCTTCATAAATCGTTGTACGGGTTGAAGCAATCCCTAAGGCAGTGGTACAAACGATTTGATAAGTTTATGTTGGAGTCGAAGTACACAAGAAGCAAATACGACCATTGTGTCTATTTGAAAAAGCTAAAAGATGGGTCCTTCGTATATCTTCTTTTATATGTAGATGATATGTTGATAGCTTCTCAAAGTCTAGACGAGATTGAAAAGTTAAAGACTCGGTTGAAAAGCGAATTTGAGATGAAGGACCTCGGTGAAGCAAAGATGATTCTCGGCATGGAGATAGTCAGAGACAGAAAATTGAGGAAGCTCTGTTTGACTCAGAAACAATATCTGAGAAAGGTTCTAAAACGTTTTAGGTTTGACAAGCAAACAAAACGAGTTAGTACTCCACTCGCTTCTCAATTTAAGATCAGTGCTGCTATGTCACCGAAAAATGATGCAGAGAGGGCATACATGGAGAAAGTGCCTTATGCAAATGCTGTTGGTAGCTTAATGTATGCTATGATATGTACTCGACCAGATATTAGTCATGTTGTTGGGATGGTGAGCAGGTATATGCATAACCCTGGTAAAGGACATTGGCAAGCTATTAAATGGATATTACGGTATATCCATAACACGGTCGATGTAGGGTTAGTATTCGAACATGGAAGTAGTCAGTGGGTAGAAGGATACTGCGATTCAGACTATGCTGGAGATTTAGACAAGCGAAGATCTACTACAGGCTATGTTTTTACTCTGGCAAAAGCTCCAATTAGTTGGAAGTCTACCTTACAGTCAACTACTGCTTTGTCAACTACAGAAGCAGAGTATATGGCGATTACAGAGACTGTAAAGGAGGCAATTTGGCTTCAAGGGTTGCTCGGCGAACTTGGAATCAGTCAGAAACTTGTCACGATGCATTCTGATAGTCAGAGTGCAATTCACTTAGCTAAGAATCAAGTTTATCACGCAAGGACGAAGCACATTGATGTCCGGTATCATTTCATACGAGAGATACTGGAAGAAGGTGGAGTAAGAATCCAGAAGATCCATACTTCTAAGAATCCCGCAGATATGTTGACTAAAGTATTAGCTGGGATTAAGTTCAATTATTGTTTGGACTTGATCAATGTTTTGAAAACATGAAGACTGGTTTGAAGACTCCACCAATTGACGGCCAATGATGAGATTGAAGAATTGACATTCGCCAAGGTGGAGATTTGTTGATATATGGCTCATGTTTAAATAAGTTTACATTCAATGAATAAGTTTACATTCATTGAATCACAAGCAAGTAGATTGCAAGTGGTATGTTGCAACTAGTAAGAAGAATCTTTGGAAGCAACTTGGAGCAACATTGAAAGCCTATAAATAGGACCATTCTCTTTGAGTTTTAGACACACCAAAAAACACACAAGCACTTCTTGTTGTGTATTAGTTAGTTCTCTCTTTTTGTTCTAGTTTGTAATATATTTCTATAAGAAATATATAAGAAAGTTTGGTGTTTCATTCTTGGTTCTTTTCATATTATCTAAATTTTCAATTAGCTAGTATGACGTATAGTAGTGGTGTTGAAATATTCACACTCTTTACCTAGTCGGTGGGATATTATCGCGGTTATTCCACATCATTATTAACTTCCTGTAAGACCGAAAAATTTATTTATGAATGTGTCATTTAGCAGTTTCATTATATCATCACATCTAAACTCTTACTTTCATTATTATTGTAAAACGACAAACGAATATTGTCGAACAAATAATGTGGTGAACTCATATTTTTATTTCACTAAAAACACACGCGTACTGACACCGCGATAGTATGGCATGAGAATTTATAATCAAATACCGGGATTCAATAAAACCCGAGGCTCGTTTAATTTCCCTCGAGTATTACAAAAGTCAAAAATTTTATCCCGCACCTCACCTTACTTTAAACATTCATTTTATTTTCCTACACTTTGATTACTACGCAACTAATTAAAACAAATAAAAACAAACCGAAAAGTATAAGTATACATATATATGAAAATAAATAAATAAACACAAGCATATATTTACTCCTCCTTTATCTTCTAGCTAGACCCTGCACCTCTTGTTTCTCTGCCTCCCCTAATTGATGAAACCAAAGCACCCAAAAGAGATAATCCATCTCCTTCTTTCTACACACATATCACACACCCTCCAAATGCACGCCTCATCCCTTTCTGCTCTCTTCCAAACCGCTCCCATGAAACCTAACATCACTCTCACCTCATAAATTCAGCTTGGCTTGACTTGATGGTTTCGATTTATTGTCACTATCACTCACGGGATGTTCCCCCTTTGTCCAGACCTCAGATTCAAACTCTCGCCCCAATGAATGACCAGGCCATGACTCATCCTTTCCCTCTTTAGCTACAAGGTCGAACCACCACAAGAAAAGTTGGAGTCAAACCTCCTTTGTATTGGTTCAATTTATGCCACTCGATTCCCATGGGTTTTTCCACACATCCGACAATTTTCACTATAAAAAAATAGCAGTTTTGGAGAGAGAGATTTTCTGGAAATTCGAAGGGTGTGTGGATTTGCTTGTGGCGGATTCGGGTTCAAGTTTTTGAGTTTCTTGTTAATCGGCATCTATTGTAGTAAGAACTAAATTTTGCTTCCTTGTTTGTTTCCATTCGGATATACATATTTCTTTGTGTTTCTATGATCTTGTTGAGATTTTCCTTTTACAATGATCAATTTACTTATAAGCCTGTGAATGAATTATAGTTTAATTTTCGGTCGTTATTGTTTTTGTGTGGTGGCTAAAGATTTGCAATATGCTACTAAACACATGGTTCAACAAAGTAAAAATAGAGTTTAAGGTGTTGGCTCATAACAGTGATTAGTACTTTGGTAAATGGCTATTTTGTTTTGGCGTCATTGTGGGTCGAAACCACTGTTGGGTCGAGACTCACAGTAGTGGTTAAGATCTGCTCGTTTCACTCATGTCACTTTCAAAAATCGGATAAGCTAACTAAGTAAGTAAAAAGGTGATATGGGTTAACCTTATTTTGAATGTTGATTGTTTTAAGTTAATTCGTGACCCATAGTTTAGTTTGTTCTTAGTCGACGACGTTCCACATAAGGGTGCGTAGGTCCTAATCGTGTCTCGCTTGACATAAAGGGGTGTGTTGAAATTGTTGTCCCGGATTGATCTTGGATCTGTTTATTCTAGTTGTGCTTAGCCAAAATGGTGTTGACTTTTCATTCACTTTGACGCCGATTCGGAGTTGGTTCTACTTAGCCTTTGATATATTAGACTAGGTTGCGTTATAACGGTTTTCTTGCTTGACTCACGACAAAACACCAACTGGGTACATATGGATGTTGTACCATTCATAACAAGACACCCCGAGGGTATTTATCACTTGTTCTAACACCAGCCCTCGATAAACGCTTAAGTTCTTGTTAAATAAAGAGTACGAGTTGGATTTTAAACCTTGCGTCATGGCTTCTTCCTCGCGTCAAACCAACACTCGTTTCCCCTAAAACAGATTTCATTAAGTTGTGTTTGGGCCTCAGGCCCAGGTCTGCTATTTTGGTTGTATGGCTGAGTCAAGCCCAACAGGCCATTGGATGTGCTCACAATTATCAGTACGTTTTGGGCCAAGGCCCACAAGTTAAAACAAATTATGGTACAAATGGGATTGTTTCGAACGACACAAATACATACCAAGAGTACTACGAAAATTTCTGTATAAACTAAAATAGTATAGTTAGCGTGCTCTCAAGTCGTCATTCTAAGCGTGTCACGATACTAGTTTACCTAAATTTATCTCGCACTGATTCTCGACTCACTAGCCTTACCCGCCCATGACTTTATTCGCGACGTACTCACAATCAACTAGACATACTTTATAAACGTATTATAAATTATACTATTAGTCAAAGTTTAATTTTTCACAAGCAATAAAACCATGAGAACTTATAACGATTTACTTAAACTTTATGGTAACTTATTTTATATATTTTGACACTTAATTGTCTAGTACAACTAATATATATATAAACTCGGGCCTAGCCCAATTTTTCAAAATCATACAAGTATAATTTAAATACAAACGTTTTTGAAATAAAACCCTTACGTAAAAATATTTATTTACACACTACTCATTATAAGCTAATAATTACATATAAATACTCATAAATATTTAGATACATACATACAAACTTCTAAAAATAACATTCTTAGCCGACACATAACCTTCATTACCTTTCGCACTTCATCTTTCCGTTATCGTCGAACCAAAATCTTAGTCCTACTTGGTACTTAAGCACTTCCGTGAGCCAATATCTACCAAACTATTTTAAAACCTAAATAATGCCACACAAACAACAATAACGTAAACATTTTGAAAACTTTTAGACTTATTTATGTTCATCAAGTCTTAAAACTAGAACCATGAACTAAAATTATGCCATACTAATCTAGGTCACGCGTCGGAGCTACTACCTACCATTTGACTCTAATACTTTTCTGCTACTATTGCTAAGGTGAGTTCACAGTCCCACATTTTACTACGTTTTCAAATCCCGTGGGGAGATACATGTTATAAAACTGAACACAAGTGTTTTTCTGTATGCTATCCTGATTGATATTGCCTAATTTACCGCTTTTGCCAAAAGTCCCTCATATCATGAACCATTAATCACTTGCGAGTGAACGCGAATATAGTGAATAGATCTATTGGCAGTTGACGCCCCATTTGAAGTTAGCCTGGAATGGTAACCGAATGCACTATATTTGAATAACATAGGAACTGGCAAACTCCTAGTATCTAAGGGCACTATTACCTGCATCATATTATTATGTGTAGGCTTCTATCCCGAAAGATTTAGATATATCTCTTATGGCAGCATAACAATGTTAAGGTTTGTGTGTCATGAGGCTTAGTGCAATATCCTACATTACGATGTTACCGTTTTATTACTATTTGGCTTGTGTTCAAACTATTGTAACTTAAACACTGTGGATTCACTCAACCTTTGTGTTGACCCTTTTAGCATGTTTTATCTCAGGTAATTAAATTGCACCTATGGCACGGAGTGGATCAGGGCACCCTTTGGATTTCACTTAAAAATGTTATCATTCACTTTTATTCAAGACATTTTCCTTGTGTATTTCTAATCTCATTAAACCGTTGTGGCTACTCTGATTTTATGTATGATGAATGATAAAAAATTTTCTCAAAACGACTCTTTTATGTCGTTTTCTATGATTATGGCAATGTTTCTATGAAGTAATACCCGGATTAGACTTCCGCTGCTACAGTTCGATTTTTGGGGTGTTACAGATTGGCATCAGAGCCAGGTTATAGAGAACCAAGTGTATTTTCAAAACACTGGACTATAACCACATTTCAAAATAAACTATTTTACATCTTACTTCCTTATGCCCTCCGTGCCCACACTTTACGAATATCATGCATAGAGATTTGCTTAGCAGATGATGCATAAGTTATAAACATCGTGACTAGTAAATGCTTAACATTATTTATACTAAAAGGCTCATTTTACTTTATTTTAATTTCAGGCTTATTTTACCTTATTTACTTTTGGGATGTTACAGTACCATGTCACCCCCAGTCATTATCTTGTCTGATAGTGACGACGCACCTCTGGCATCACCCCATGTCCTTACCATCATCCTATCCGATGTTACCCTACCTGTTTCCCCCGCTGTCCCCTCTGATGTCCCATCCGGGAATGCTTCCGGAGAGACGGAGGCCTTCGAGGAGGGTGAAGTCACTCCAACACCCCATAACTCGTTTGCTGATGGACCACTTTACCGTGCCCTCATTGGACCCATGACCTATGAGCAGTACCTCCAGGACCAGTACCTTCAGTCTCAACAGTTCCTGGCAGCTGATGATTGCCCCACCCCACTCCCTAGCCATCATTTGGATCGGATGCTGATAGTGAGTCATCCGACTCAGATACTGCTGCATCCACTCCGCCCCCACCACCGCCTGCCCCGGTTCGCCGGCGCAAGCGTGTACGTGTCCTTGAGCCTTTTGAGCCTGGGCCTTTTGGAAAAAGGTTCAAGTACCATCCAGATGGACCTACCTACCGTTTCACTACTCGTAAACGAGCACGTGCCCCACCTGCTGCTGTATCACCACCCCTACCTCTTTCTCCATCACCACCATCCTCACCATCACCACTAGCTTCACCAACATCTCCATTGCCTCCGCCTCATCCTTACATGCTACCTACCTTCACCACTGAGACTTTCCCACCTATGCCACCACCTACTGTGTTTTACTCTCAGACTACTACCGTGCCCATACCACCTTCCACTTCATCTCCTATTCCACACTCCCAGCTGTTGCCACTGAGACTGTTCCCTCACCTGATACCCATGAGGGGGATGATGCCCAGAGTTGGTCATATCTGCCAGAGGCTATTTGTCACAGGAGATTCTTGGAGGGATCCCCGAGAGCATCAGAGCTTGGGGAGAGTTCTACACCCGTGCTACCAGTCACCGGAGAGCCGATGCATCACACTGTTCCATTACTAGCAGCTAGATTGGTTAGACATGAGGATCGGATCGATGATATCGTAGGTTTTGTGGAGGAGATTTCTCTTGAGCGGGTAGAGAACATGGAGGAGGAGGTGACTAACCTCGTGGTTCATAGGGTGGCTTTAGAGCAGGTATTTCAGATGATGGGCACCGAGTTGGAGGAGACCATGGATACTGTTACTAAGATGGGTCACAGACTGGATGTCCAGAGCCATGAGATGCAGGATCAGAGAGAGATTTCAGTGATCACGTAGCAGATGCTGGAGCATCAGACACAGGAGTTAGCTGCTACTACTGCTACAGTCCATGCGCTCAGAGTATCCCTTGAGGAGGTGCGAGCCCGAGAGCGAGCGAGAGATGCAGAGATGTTGGGGATGATTCGGATCATTCGAGACTTGGAGAGGAGGTTAGGAGGCGCACCTGGAGCCCCATAGATCTATGACATATCACTGCATGCAGAGACATCTAGCTCGCCCTATGCGGCATTAATAATGTTGTATCTTGTTATTTTGAACAATGTATCAGATTATTAAAACCTCGTGTTGGTTATGATTGTATTGTATGGATATTGATTTATGTTGTTCTAGTATTTGATCTTATGTTATGATACTCTCATGTACCACCATGTTGTGACTCATTATGAATGTCATGTATGTTGTGAAATTCTATTTTTTTCAAGCATGTCGTGATACTTATTATGATTGATATGGTTGTGTTGGTGATGATGTGCTCATTGTACGATTGAATAACATTATGACCTCGATTATTATGGGATTGATTGTAATGATTCATTATATTGTGTTGATCTTGGTAACAAAATTCTCAAGTGTGTATTGTGACTTTCTTTTTAGAAGGATGGCTCCTCGTAAGAAGGCAACAACAACAACCCCTACAACCCCCATAACCCCTATGACGCCAGCTGCTATTCAAAAGTTGATTGCTGACAGTATTGCAGCCGCATTAGGAGAGCAAGCTGCGGCCATGGCGCATTCCAGCAGTACGAACAGGCCAAATGGAGAGGGCGAGACATCTGGGACACGCAAGTGCACTTACAAGGATTTTATGGCTTGCAAACCTACTTACTTCAAGGGGACTGAAGGAGTATCTAAACTTGCTCGTTGGTTTGAGCGCTCTGAAATAGTATTCTCAAGGAGCGGATGCTCTAATGACTGCAGGGTCTCATTTGCTACTGGTACGCTACTAGAAGATGCCTTGTCCTGGTGGAACACTACTGCAAAGAACATGGGCATAGAGAGAGCTTACCAAATCACTTGGGCTGATTTCAAGCAAAGGATGCTAAGGAAGTACTGCACCCACACTGAGATCAGGAAACTGAAAGATGAGTTTGATCGCTTAGTGGTAAAAGGAGTTGATATTAAGACTTATGATCGAAGGTTCCAGGAACTAGTTGTGCTATGCCCAACCAAGGTACCGGACCTTGAGAAAACACTGGAAAAGTATGTGGAAGGTCTGCCTAGGAGCATAGAAGGGGATGTCACTGCATCCAAATCTCAGACACTAGAAGAGGCTATGGAAATTGCTCAGAGACTATTGGAAAGAGAGATCAAGCATAATCAGACCCATGGCAACAACAATCATAAACGAAAATTTGATGACCGAAGAAACAACCACAACTCCCACAACAACAACCCCCCTATAACAACAATAAAAATAACAACTACAACCGCAACAACAACCAGAATTACCAGCAAAACCGAAAACATCACCACAACCAACAGAATCGCCGACAAGAAGCCGCCAGGGCTTACGTCGCCGCACCCACTGGAGCTAGAGGCTATGCTGGACTCGCTCCTGTGTGTAACCGGTGCAAACTTCATCACAATGGACCCTGTTACATTAAGTGTGGGAAATGTCAGAGAACCGGGCACCAGGCTCGAGACTGTAAGGCCACTAGCGCCAATTTGCAACCAGTGGTCGTGGTATGCCATGGATGTGGTGAGAAGGGACACTACAAGAACCGGTGTCCGAAACTGACTGCCAACCAGAACAACAATGCTCGTGGGCGAGTTTATGTAATGGGAGAAGGGAATGACCAGCAAGGTCCAGATATAGTTACGGGTACGTTTCCACTCAATAACCATCTTGCTAAAGTTTTATTTGATTTGGGAGCCGATAGAAGTTTCGTTTCCATTGCATTTGCATCTCTACTTAACCGCACCCCAACCAAGTTAGACACCACTTATGAAATCGAATCAGCCAACGGGGAACTCGAAAGCACTAACACCATAGTTCGAGGTTGTACCTTACTCTTACTTGACCAACCCTTCGAAATCGATCTTGTTCCTGTTAAGCTGGGTAGTTTCGACGTCGTTATAGGAATGGATTAGTTATCCAAGAACCATGCTAGGATCATTTGTGATGAGAAGGCCGTTCACATTCCGTTTCAAGGTAACACCCTAATCATTCGTGGCGAACATAGTAAGACTCGTTTCAACCTCATATCCTTCGTCAAGACGGTGAAATATATCGATAAAGGCTGTCACGCCTTTTTGGCACAAGTGACAGAAAAGAAGTCGGAAGAAAAACACCCTGAAGATGTGCCGGTAGTAAGGGACTTTCTCGAGGTATTTCCCGAGGAGTTGCCTGGCCTCCCACCAGTTCGCCAAGTGGAATTTCAGATTGACTTAGTACCAGGAGTCGCACCGGTGGCAAGAGCACCATATAGGTTGGCGCCATCGGAAATGAAAGAGTTATCTGAACAATTACAAGAGTTGTCGGAGAAAGGATTTATTCGCCCAAGTTCTTCACCTTAGGGAGCCCCGGTGTTATTCGTTAAGAAGAAAGATGGATCTTTTCGGATGTACATTGACTATCGTGAACTGAATAAACTTACGGTGAAGAATCGATATCCATTGCCCAGGATCGACGACTTGTTTGACCAGCTACAAGGATCAAGCGTTTACTCGAAGATTGATCTAAGGTCAGGCTATCATCAACTGAGGGTTAGGGAAGAAGACATCCTTAAGACAGCTTTCAGAACACGATATGGTCACTACGAATTCCAAGTGATGCCCTTCGGTCTAACTAATGCACTAGCAGTGTTTATGGACCTAATGAACCGAGTGTGCAAACCCTACTTGGACAAGTTTGTAATTGTATTCATCGATGATATCCTCATTTACTCCCGAAGTAAAGAAGAGCACGCGAAACACTTGAAGACCCTTCTGGGGTTACTCAAAGAAGAGAAGTTGTATGCAAAATTTTCCAAGTGTGATTTTTGGATTGAGAAAGTACAATTTCTGGGACACGTAATCGACAGTAAAGGTATTTATGTAGACCCCGCAAAGGTTGAAGCTGTTAGGAATTGGGCATCTCCTACAAGTCCTACGGAGATCCGTCAATTCTTAGGTCTTGCTGGGTACTACCGGAGATTTATCGAAGGTTTCTCGAAGATTGCCAAACCTTTGACAGAACTAACTAAAAAGAAGAAAAAGTTTAACTGGGGAGAAAAGCAAGAGTCGTCGTTCCAACTCTTGAAACAAAAACTTTGTGAAGCTCCAATCTTCGCACTACCGGAAGGAAGTGAAGACTTCATAGTGTACTGCGATGCATCGTACCAGGGCTTAGGCGTCGTGTTGATGCAAAGGAGTAAAGTGATCGCATATGCTTCCCGACAGCTCAAAACTCACGAGAAGAACTACACCACCCATGATCTTGAACTAGGAGCGGTGGTATTTGCTCTTAAAATGTGGAGGCATTACTTGTATGGCACCAAGTGCACGGTGTATACAGATCACAAGAGTCTCCAATATATTCTAGATCAGAAGGAATTGAACATGAGATAACGCCGATGGTTGGAGTTACTTAGTGACTACGATTGTGAGATTCGCTATCACCCCGTAAAGGCAAATGTCGTAGCCGATGCCTTAAGTCGAAAGGAGCGAATTAGACCCCTTAGAGTCCGATCTTTGGGAATGACAATTAGGTCACCGTTACCATCAAAAATCCTGGAAGCTCAGGCTGAAGTCCTCAAAGAAGAAAACAGGCCAAAGGAGAAGATCTATGGTATACCTGAGAGTGAGAATGGTTTTGTGAAGAAATCAGACGGGAGGTTGTGCTTCAAGGACCGAAGCTGGATTCCACTCTATGGAGGGATTCGTGACCTCATTATGCATGAATCTCATAAGTCAAAATACTCCATTCACCCGGGTTCTGACAAGATGTACCAGGATCTCAAGAAACTTTATTGGTGGCCTAACATGAAGGCTGACATCGCCGAATATGTGGGGAAATGTCTGACGTGCTCAAGGGTAAAGGTTGAGCACCAAAAACCATCCGGCTTATTGATACAACCCGAACTTCCAATGTGGAAATGGGAGAGGATTACAATGGACTTCATCGCAAAACTACCTAAGACATCAAGAGGATTTGACACCATATGGGTCATTGTGGACCGTCTTACTAAATCCGCACACTTCTTGCCAATCAAAGAGACGGACGATATGGAAGTCCTGGCACAGTTATATGTGAAGGAAATAGTCTCGCGACATGGAGTGCCGATTTTCATCATCTCAGATCGTGATAGCCGTTTCACGTCACACTTTTGGCAGTCGTTGCAAAAAGCTTTGGGTACCCGGTTGGATATGAGCACCGCGTATCATCCGCAAACTGATGGGCAGAGCGAGAAACATCCAGACCTTGGAGGACATGCTACGAGCATGTGTGATCAATTTTGGGAAGGGATGGGATAAGCACTTACCATTAGCAGAGTTCTCCTACAACAACAACTACCACGCCACCATCAAGGCTGCGCCATTTGAAGCACTTTATGGAAGAAAGTGTCGATCACCAGTTTGTTTGGCAAAAGTTGGAGATGTTCAACTCTCAGGACCCGAACTTATCCATGAAACCACCGAGAAGATTGTACAGATCAGACAGCGCTTGCAGGCTGCCCGTGACTGGCAAAAGAGCTATGCCGATGTAAGGCGAAAGCCTATGGAATTTCAAGTTGGGGATAGGGTTTTGTTGAAGGTATCCCTTTCTAAAGGAATGATTAGGTTTGGGAAACGTGGAAAGCTCAACCCTAGATACGTGGGACCATTCAAGATCCTGGAAAGAGTTGGTCCAGTAGCATACAAACTTGAACTCCCTGAGGAGCTCAGCAGGGTGCACAATACCTTTCACGTATCCAATCTGAGGAAGTGTTTATCGGATGAAACTCTTGTCATCCCATTCAAAGGACTTCGACTCGACGAGAAACTCAACTTTATAGAGGAACCAGTGGAGATCATGGACCGAGATGTGAAACAACTAAAACAAAGCCGTATTCCTTTCATTAAGGTTAGATAGAACTCTAATAGAGGACCAGAGTACACATGGGAACGTGAAGACCAAATCCGTGCTAAATACCCACACTTTTTCGCTGAGACAACCCCACCCACTACCACGAACTAAGAATTCCGGGACGGAATTCAGAATTAGGGGTAGGAACTGTAATAACCTGATATTTTCCTAGTTATTAACTTCCTGTAAGACCAAAAAATTTATTTATGAATGTGTCATTCAGCAGTTTCATTATATAATCGCATCTAAACTCTTACTTTCATTATTATTGTAAAACGACAAACGAATATTGTCGAACAAATAATGTGGTGAACTCATATTCTTATTTCACTAAAAACACACGCGTACCGACACTGCGATAATATGGCATGAGAATTTATAATCAAATACCGGGATTCAATAAAACCCGAGGCTCGTTTAATTTCCCTCGAGTATTACAAAAATCAAAAATTTTATCCCGCACCTCACCTTACTTTAAACATTCATTTTATTTTCCTACACTTTGATTACTACGCAACTAATTAAAACAAATAAAAACAAACCGAAAAGTATAAGTATACATATATATATGAAAATAAATAAATAAACACAAGCATATATTTACTCCTCCTTTATCTCCTAGCTATACCCTACACCTCTTGTTTCTCTGCCTCCCCTAATCGATGAAACCAAAGCACCCAAAAGAGATAATCCATCTCCTTCTTTCTACACACATATCACACACCATCCAAATGCACGCCTCATCCCTTTCTGCTCTCTTCCAAACCGCTACCATGAAACCTAACATCACTCTCACCTCATAAATTCAGCTTGGCTTGACTTGATGGTTTCGATTTATTGTCACTATCACTCACGGGATGTTCCCCTTTGTCCAGACCTCAAAGTCAAACTCTCGCCCCAATGAATGACCAGGCCATGACTCATCCTTTCCCTCTTTAGCTACAAGGTCGAACCACCACAAGAAAAGTTGGAGTCAAACCTCCTTTGTATTGGTTCAATTTATGCCACTCGATTCCCATGGGTTTTTCCACACATCCGACAACTTCCACTATCAAAAAAATAACAGCTTTGGAGAGAGAGATTTTCTGGAGATTCGAAGGGTGTGTGGATTTGCTTGTGGCGGATTCGGGTTCAAGTTTTTGAGTTTCTTGTTAATCGGCATCTATTGTAGTAAGGTCTAAATTTTGCTTCCTTGTTTGTTTCCATTCGGATATACATATGTCTTTGTGTTTCTATGATCTTGTTGAGATTTTCCTTTTACAATGATCAATTTACTTATAAGCCTGTGAATGAATTATAGTTTAATTTTCGGTCGTTATTGTTTCCGTGTGGTGGCTAAAGATTTGCAATATGCTACTAAACACATGGTTCAACGAAGTAAAAATAGAGTTTAAGGTGTTGGCTCATAACAGTGCTTAGTACTTTGGTAAATGGCTATTTTGTTTTGGCGTCATTGTGGGTCGAAACCACTGTTGGGTCGAGACTCACAGTAGTGGTTAAGATCTGCTCGTTTCACTCATGTCACTTTCAAAAATCGGATTAGCTAACTAAGTGAGTAAAAAGGCGATATGGGTTAACCTTATTTTGAATGTTGATTGTTTTAAGTCAATTCGTGACCCATAGTTTAGTTTGTTCTTAGTCGACGACGTCCCACATAAGGGTGCGTAGGTCCTAATCGTGTCTCGCTTGACATAAAGGGGTGTGTTGAAATTGTTGTCCCGGATTGATCTTGGATCTGTTTATTCTAGTTGTGCTTAGCCAAAATGGTGTTGACTTCTCATTCACTTTGACGCCGATTCGGAGTTGGTTCTACTTAGCCTTTGATATATTAGACTAGGTTGCGTTATAACGGTTTTCTTGCTTGACTCACGACAAAACACCAACTGGGTACATATGGATGTTGTACCATTCATAACAAGACACCCTGAGCGTATTTGTCACTTGTTCTAACACCAGCCCTCGATAAAGGCTTAAGTTCTTGTTAAATAAAGAGTTCGAGTTGGATTTTAAACCTTGCGTCATGGCTTCTTCCTCGCGTCAAAACTACTCCAACACTCGTTTCCCCTAAAACAGATTTCATTAAGTTGTGTTTGGGCTTCAAGCTCAGGTCTGCTATTTTCGTTGTATGGCTGAGTCAAGCCCAACAGGCCATTGGATGTGCTCACAATTATCAGT